>CM045758.1:115322746-115466116 GCA_025200525.1 Camellia lanceoleosa | reverse complement strand
TAACAAAACTAATTAATTAAATTACAAAAAGTAATGTACACTAAACATATAAAGCACTAACTTCTGCTTGCCTCGAGATGTGCTTTAGGAAGTTGAATATGCATGCACTTTTCGGTTTTTCACCAAAAAGTCCATAGGTTTTGCTCTTAAAAGGCTCTGTTGCTGAGGTTACTCTAGAAACTTTTTGCTCCACCTTACTAAAACAATACTAAGGATTGCACCGGTGATCGTCGGCCATGAATGCTTCTTCTTGGCCATCTGCCCGACGGAGGGAATGTCTTCTTTATGCTAGGATGAAGCTTCACTTGCCGGCCATTAGTGAAACCCTTCTTGGTATGTTGGTGTCTTTGAATACCAACTGCGCCCGATAGAGCACAAGCAGAGGAAAATGGAGGGTTTTCAGGGTATGTTTGTCTGTGCCCTTCTTATCATCTCAAAACATCAAAGGTGGCACTCTTGGATCCAAAACCACCAATCAAGCATTTTCAATGCATGATGGCCAAGATCAAGTTGTACACTTTCAATAAATGTACAAATATGACACAAGGACCACCACCTATCATGCATGATCAAGGGTGATGGAGACAAAGGAGCTTGGGTCATTTCATCACTTTGAGTATGAAATGGACCAATACGCATATATATTCAATATAACGTCGATTGAACACATGCAATGTAAACACAACATGCTTATCTTGTTCATGTTTTACTTGGCTCATTTTGTTTACTCATTTAGCATTACCAAGCCATTTTTTAATTGGTTAAGTCCAAAATGAGTGTTCTCTAATAGAGAGAGGGTCAACCAAAGGATGGTTTAAGACATGAGAGAGTTCATGCATTTGGTTAGGAGGAACCCTCAAAGAGGGTTAAAACCATTGAGCACAAGCTCTATCTCAAGCTTAAACATAACCTTAAGGTTAACCAACCCTAAAAAAAAATGAAAATTGAAGAAATGAGGGAGGTTGTAGAAATTTCAGTGTTGAAATGGCATGAAAAATGGCACTAAACCATGCAAGCAACACATGCACAACATGCTAAGAGCCAAAAGCATTACACTAGTGAAGAGCACTACACTAGAGGCATTCAATATCAAGCTCAATTGACCAAACTAGCTTTGCCTGAGTTAAAACATGCCAAAAGCAGTGGCTAAAACATCTTTGAGATGGAAGTACAAAAGGCAAGAAAAATATGCTCACATGTTGGGCTACAAACAAGGCTCGAGGCATAACTCTCAAAAGCAATGAAAAGTGAAATAAATGAGAGTGTGTGAGTTATATGCCTTTGAAATCACATGTAAAATGATGCTACAACATGCAATCAAGACATGCGCAACATGTTAGAGGCTTTAAAACACTAAGCTAGTGAAGGCATTTGCATTACAACCATGCAATACAAGGCTCGTATGATCAAGATAGCTCAAAATAGAGCTAAATCATGCCAAATTAGTAGCTAAAACATGCTGAGATCAAGCCACAAAAAGGTAGAAAAACATGCTCACATGTTAGGCTATCTATACTTGCAAACAAGACATAAGGAGGGGAGGCCACCTCCTCCTATTTTGGACCTCAAAACCAAGTTTTTACCATTGAAATTCCCCTTGAATTTAGTGGTTAAAAGGCCAAAAAAAAGGTTATTTTAAAAGCTTGAAAAGTGGCACAACACTTAACCAAACAAAATACAAAAAAGAATGAAGCACGCCTAACTCCAAAACAAACCTCAATCCACTATTTTAAACCATAAAAACAGATATTTCAGATGTCAAAACCAGCCTCAAAATATCATGAAAAGATGGCCAAACAAGTATTTAAATTAAGCTAAAAATACAAGAAGTTCTACCTCTTTGAAGAGAAGATGCTATATAGGCAACAAAGGCAAGCCATGCAAGCTAAAACCCTCTTTTAGAGCTCAAATAGGACCTCAAGAAACCTCAACACAAAGATGATCAGAAGTGCGATCAAGGGTTTCTATGTAAAAGTGTAGAGAATTTGGGCTTTTAGGGAAAATATTTAGAGAGAGGATTCTAGAGAGGCAGAGAGAAATTTTTTTCTTCAAAATTTCTAAGCTTAAGCATGCAAAAGGAGGGCTTCTATATATAGAAGATACAAGATCCTCTCAAAGAGATCCAACCATCCATGTGTGGCGATGCTCCAACTGTGCAAACAAGCTGGTACAAAATATCACAAAATATTTATTGATACCTTTGGCGGCGGTCGGCCATCGGTGATGGTAGTGAGGGCTCATTAATGGTCGGCGGGACAAAATCCATGGGTGGTAGTGCTCAAAAGTGGTGAGCATTGCTCCAAAGCAACATGCTAAAAGGACCAAAACATGGTCAAAAATGAGATAAAACTAATGCGAGGTTTGGAAAGCTCAAACTTATGGCGCTTCAACTGCGAAGTTCGCTTCGACAAGCAATCAAACTTGTCATTGGATGTACTGCAAGAACATCCAAGTATTGAGAATGATCAAAAATGGGGTGTCTGAGACATACGATGTTTTTAACCAAGTAAATCAACAACCTACGCGTCTCCGCAAAAGAGAATGATGGTGTGAACATCGGGCTCACTGATGTTTTAACCTAGTAAAACAACAACCTAACGCGTCTCATGTGAAAGGAGGAAGGATGGTGTAAACATCGAGCACACATGATGTTTTAGCAGTAAATTAACAACCTAACCGTCTCCGTGAAATGAGAATGATGGTGTGAGCACCAGGCGCACCTGATGTTTTTAACCAAGTAAAACAACAACCTAACGCGTCTCATGCTAAAGGAGGAAGGATGGAGTAAACATTAGGCACATCTGATGTTTTTAACCGAGTAAATCAACACCTAACGCGTGTCATGCGAAATGAGGAAAAGGTGAACAAATCCAAATGCATCTCACGCGAGAAAAGAAATAGTGAATGAATCCGAACGCGTCGATGCGAGAGAAATATTGAGCGAATCAAATGTGTCTCACGTGGGAGGAGAAATAGTGAATGAATCCATGGCGTCTCCGCGAGAGGAGAAATAGTGAGCGAATCAAATGCGTCTCCGCGAGGAGAAATAGTGAGCGAATCTAGCGCGTCTCACGTGAGAGGAAAAATAGTGAAACGAATCCAAGCGCGTCTCATGTAAAGGTGGTGTAACCAACAAGCGCACCTAACCGTATTTTATCTGAGAGGGAAAGATTTTAATTGAATAAACTTGAAATCCTAGCGCGTTTCACACGGAAAGAGAAAAGGTAAATTTGAAGTCTAAACACGTCTCACGTGAGTGGAAAAAGGTACAGTAGAATTTTTTTTTTCTTTTTGTTTTTTAAAATTCCTTTTTTTTTTGTTGGTATAAATACCAAATACCATATACGTATACATACCATATACATAATACAAATCATTATCTGGTATACCGCAGCACACTATATACATATACGGAGACACACACACATATATATATAGACAATATACACATTCAAGGAATACTCCGTTACTATCGAGGATATTTGATTTTCTGACGTTAGCGGTGTGTCACGCTAGCGTTACCACACAAAAATAAAACAAAAATGCAACTCTGTTGCTATGCAGGTTCAAACCCCTAACCTTGGGCTCATTCGAACAATCCCTAACCGTTGGGCCAAACCAATTCTTTTGACAAAATATATATATACAAGATATATGCATACAGACACAATACATATACATATTTATATCTTTCTGCCTCCCTTGTTTTTGTCTTACTCTCACTCTTTGTCTTCTTCGAGCGTCGTGTCTAGCACACGATTTCAACAAACACGGCGCTTGACCAACAAAGCTAGACCCTCACTAATTTTTTAATGATTGCCTCAGCACCTTCACCCCCTTGTCTTCTTCTCTTTCCTCGTTCTCTTATTAAATCGAGGCCTATGAGAGAAGCCAGATCAAAAAGTACAAACTTTCTCTGCTACCACTAAGCAACCCATTTCTTTTGTATCACTCTCTTCTGACATGGCCTCTTTCCACGGTTCTCTCACTCTTTTTCTAGACCTCAACGAGTCCACGATAAAGATGACCAATTCCGACTCCCCTAAACCTCAACCGCGTGCTCTTCTTCCTTCTCCTGCAATGCCAGTCGAATAGCTGATGGCTGCTCAGTCTAATATTGAGGCCAATTCTTTTACACTAAAAGCATGAGTGGAGACCGTGACTGCGGTCTCCAATTTGTCCTGTCGCTTGGAAGCTTGAGGACAAATGAATAATATCAGTGAATGCACAACTTTCTTTACTTCAATGTATGTACAAAAGATTCTCGAGGAAGTTAGCGAGTTGAATAAAAAATCAAGGCTGAAATGACAAGTGACCATCATGACTTCGTTATGGGACTACCTTTGATGGCGGCGAGGATCATCTCTTCGGTGGTTTTGTAGACAGGCGGGTCTTCAAGGACTTCCCACAATGAAGTCAAAAGAAAGTGATCGGTAGGAGAGTCGAGTGTTGAAGTTGTCAGCAAGGAGGTTGGCGTACATCTTGCAGGTGGACTACTGCCAAAATCTGAGAGCATGTCCCTCTGTTTGTTGTTTGTTGTTTGTTGTTTGTTGTTTTGTTTTGTTTTTTTTTTTTTTTTGTTTTGTTTTGTTTTTTTTTTGTCTCTGTAATCGGGGATTGCGTCCTCTGACTTCAATAAAATAAGTTTCATTTTTGCACATCAATGGCTTGACTAGCATATCACTTTGAGCTTGAAAAAAATTTGTTTGATTAAATTTGAGAATGATTGAATTTTGAACTTTGAATTGGACACTGATTCCATACTGACCAGAATCAAAGAAAGACTTAACGAAAGAAAAACGAAGCAAAACAATCCAAACACACTTACATACAGCGGCATGAAAGGAACTTAAAAACGTGATTCAAAAACACAACTATTGAGCCTAAGCAATTCTGCAGTTTGTCATTATGGGTTGAAATTGAAATTGATGGGTCGACCAAAAGTTGGTAAAGCCTGATGAACTAGCCAAAGATTTGTCGTGCGGTGAAAGATGAAGCAACACGCACAGAATCGAACCCCGTTGGATGAATAGTAATTTTTAATGGTGAATAGTTGACTCGGCGGGAGAAACAGAATCTCGACTCGACTATGCCCTAGTTCATTGCCTTGACTTTTTCTCTTGATTTTTTGTAAAAATGTTTTGATCAACATGAGAGTTAGATTAGCATACTTATTCGATTTTTACGTTTTGAAATCATGTAAGTCAAGCTGTGAGCAATGAAAATCTTTCCTTTTTAAGTCCAAAGAATGGTTTGGTTTTGCAAAAATGGAATAATTTTTGAGAAAAATTAGTCGACTTCTTTCAAAATAATCAAAACCTATTTTTACAAATGGTCACTACCGACGAACATGGAATCAACCATTGGGGTGCATAGTCCCAAGCGGATAATCCCGAATTGGTTACATTGTAGCAATGGTAATAATCGAACGAGCCGATCCATCGAACAAAGCCAAGTAGAATTGGATCGAATTGAATTGAACCAAATCGAACGAGCGGAGCCAAGTTGAATCGAGGCGAGTGGAATGGAGATGAGCCAAACAAGCGGGTAGGACGACCAAGTCGACTAAAGATACATCAGACAATATGGATAGGATGTGTGAGTTGAAATGGCTATGGCCAAACTTCAGGATGAAGCTGCTTACGTATCCCAAAGATAGGAATCAGGCCTTACATAATTTCGGCTAAGGTTCACTCAGGTATTAACACTCTCCTTTTGTACTCTAACTTTTGCTAAAATTTGCTCTTTTGGGTTTTCAACCTTCTGAGTTTTTTCATTTTTTTAATTTTCTTTTCTTTTTTGCATTTTTTGTCATTTTTTTATTTTCTATTTTTCATTCATTTTTTTCATTTTCTATTTGTTTTTCTGCTCTAACTTTTGCCTGGGTCACCATTCCGGGTTTTTAGCCCAATGAGCCTCTTAAGGATGGTACTTTCGTTTTAGCTTATCTATGTTGATTGCTTGTGAGATCTCTAGACCATCTAAATCTATAAGAATGATTGCTACACTTGACCAAATAGACACGATGATGTAGGGACTAGGCTAATTGGGTTTGAATTTGCCCCTAGTGTAGTGGATAGAAACTTGATTGTCCTTCAGTAATAAAAACTCATTCTCTCATATTTTGGGATTGGACTTCTTTTTCAGTCTTCATTAGCTTGAGAAATGATCCAGTTTGAGTCTTTGTCACATTCGACCTTGTTGCCCCTAATTCAAGGGCTGCTTCTAATCTGAATTACATCCGACCTTATTGCCCCTAGTTCAAGGGCTGCCTCTATTTTGGCTATGCAAGCCTTATACTTTGGTTGACTACTGAACATTCTGAATCAAGGTTTGAAAGCAAAGGAGATCGGACCTCAAGTCGAGAGGGATCCTATGCTGTACAACTCAAGATCAATTCCAGGCATGTTTTCATAGGACCACGCAAAAACATTTTTTGAAATCTTTTCACAAAGTGACTAATCATTCGTGCTCTTATGAAGACAATACAGAACCAATCTAGACCAAGCCAGAATCCTTCTCAGTACCCACATTAACAAAAATGATCTCATTCATCAAGGGCTTAGCACACCTCTCTTCCTCTCAGTCGATCAAAATTTGCAAATCCCGAGGAATTTCTTCCTCTTCATTTTTATCAAAGTTTTGGAAAAAAAGCTTTGTAATTTTTGGTCAATACAATGAAGACGGGACTTATAATTTCAAATAGGAGATCATGTATTTCTAAAGATCTCACCCACAAGAGGGGTTATCCGATTTGGAAAATGAGAAAAGTCAAACCCACGATATATCGGGCCATTAGAGATATTATAAAGGATTGGTCTGTGGCATATTGCCTTGCGCTTCCCTCGAACTTGCCGGTGTCACAATGTGTTTCACGTTTGATGCTTTGGTGGCATCTTGAGATCGAGCATGTTGTTGACTATGAGAACTGAAAGTTCAAGAAGATCTCTCTTATGAAGAACAACGATTACAAATTCTTTATCGCCCGTGATTAAGTCATTGAAACAAGACTATACCTCTTGTAAAAGTCTTATGGAGAAACCATTGTGTTGAAAAAGAAAGCATGGGAAACTTAAAGTCAAATCGGATCAAGTATCACTTTGTAGATACTTAAATTTTTACATGTCTTGATCATAGTTTGATTAATCAAGATAAACAAATTTTCTTGATTAATTGGTCAAAATTTTCAAATGGATGTGGGTCCTACTAAAATTATGGATCTTAACCCATTTAAATTATGGGTCACACCAAAAAAAGTGAACCTATTTTTACAATTGGGTTAACCCAATTGTGTAGGGCCCATAAATTTTTTTCAAAATTTAGTGGAATAATTCCAATTCAAATTTAAATTTGAATGCAAATCATGTCCATAAGAAAAGTAAATTGCTTGTTTCTTGGAAATTAGAGTCAATTTTGGAGTGTCCAAAATTAACCCTCCCCTCCTAAGCCTATAAATAGAGGCTCTCATTAGAGGGAAAATCGGACACATTTTTTGGCTAATAGTATTGCAAGCTCCTAAGCAATCTCGAGACTCTACCAAATTCTCTTCTTAAAATTCTCTCTAAAATTCCTCAAACTCAAAAGAAAGGATTATCAAGCACTCCAAACTTGTGCCAATCCTTTCAAGTTACAAATACAAATTTGGTCTCTCTTTTCAAGGAGATCATTTTAAGACTCATTCAAGATCAAGCTATTTAAGCCCTCAATCAAACCTTTTTTCTCCAAGTTTCTCCATTCGAAGACTTGAAGAAATTCATCAACTTGTCTAGTTCAACAACAAGCTTTTACAACCATTGAATTACGCCCATTTTGGAGATTGAATCAGAGGATTTGTTCTTTTGGAATAGAGTAAACCACAGAGGATTGTACCCATTTATTATAACGAATAAAATTAATTATTTGTGCATTTATTTCACATCTTAATTGCGAGGATACAAAATTTGTGTTTACAAATTTACAAATTTTACACGCCTAGTGGGACCTTTCTACCTCTTATCTCTTTCTCCTAAAGCATCTTCCTAAAGCCTAGTTTGATCCAGCATAATGGCTTCAAAGAAAGTTTAAACTGCTCCGATCAATAAGAACGCTTGCAAGAATAGTGTTGTCACAACCAACAACAACAACACTTCTACAGGTCTAATCACGAGTAGCAAGACCAAGGCTACCATTGCTCTCACCACTCACGAGGTCATGCCGACCGCCAATGTAACAAAGCAAGCGCAAGGCAAGTCTCACGAATATATCACAGTATCCATATCTAGGGCTAAGCAAAAGGAAGTGACAGAATGGAAGAAGTCCACTTCTGTCTCAAAGGATTCTCTGCCATAAGGTTTCTTTCCACACCCAACACCCGTAGCTTCTGATGCAAACTCAAGTACAGGCTCACACTCAGGATCATCTCTTAGTAGTCCTCAACATTCAGTTTCATCAAATCACTCAGATTTGTCTTGCTCAGTGGCTATGCAAGTCATGACCACTGGCACCACTTTAGTGGAGGAACAATTGGCGACTATGGCTCGTGCTATTGACAAGCTCCCCAAAATTGTGGAAGAGAAAGATCTTCAAATTGCCACCTTGATGAACAAGTTAGAAGCACAAAATGCTGATGAGGCAAGTCAAGACAATTCTCATCCACCTAGCTTTACACCACAAGGTGCGCTTGTTGAGAATGTGAACCCTACATCTAAGTCCAAGCAAGTTGTTGCTGAGGAAACTTGCCATACATCTGTTGTAAGGAAAGCAATTGGCACAAATAGTCAACCAACATCCATTGCTTCTTTATGCGTTCAACAACTCCAAGACATGATTGCAAATACCATCTAAACTGTCGGTGGGCCCTCGCAAAGCGCTTTCATGTACTCTAAGCCTTACACAAAGAGGATAGACATTCTTAGAATGCCTAGTAGATACCAACCTCTCAAGTTCCAGCAGTTTGATGGAAAAGGTAATCCTAAACAATATGTCGCTCATTTTGTGGAAACATACAACAATGCAGGGACAGACGGAGATCTACTAGTCAAACAATTTGTTCGGTCGCTTAGAGGAAATGCCTTTGATTGGTACACCGATTTAGAGGCCGAGTCAATCGACAGTTGCGAGCAAATGGAACGTGAATTCCTTAATCATTTCTATAGCACCTGTTGTATGGTAAGCATGATGGAATTAACCAGTACCAAGGAATGGAATGATGAGCCTGTGGTAGACCACATCAACCGTTGGCGTGCTCTAAGTCTAGATTACAAAGACTGACAGTCTGAGATCTCAGCTATGGAGATGTGCATGCAAGGCACGCATTGGGGACTCCTTTATATCCTTTAAGGGATAAAACCACGAACATTTGAAGAGTTAGCTACGTGTTCACATGATACAGAAATTAGCATAGCCAACCATGGCAGGAAAGACCTTCCCATTCTTGAACAAAGGAAAGATAACAAAGAAGTGAAGAAATGAGGCGAGTCTTTCAAAGGTACCACCAAAGAAGCAATGGCGGTAACCATAGCTCCAATCAAGATTTCAACGAAAGATGAGAAGAAAGAAGAAAGGAAGGAAACACACCCATCTCTGAAAGAACTACAAGAAAAGAAGTATCCCTTTCCTGACTCTGACGTAACAGGGATGTTAGAAGATTTACTTGAAAAGAAAGTCATTCAACTCCCTGAGTGCAAATGTCCTAAAGAAATAGGTCGTGTGAAGGATCCGAGGTACTGCCACTATCATCAGATAGTTAGTCATCCTACTGAAAAATGCCTCATGTTAAAGGAATTGCTCATGGACTTGGCCAGGAAGAACAAAATCCTCTTGGACTTTGACGAATTGACAGAATCCAACCATGCGATAGTTGTTGAAGGACCTCCAAATTCTCCATACTCAAAATCCAAGACAGAAATGTCACAGTCTGTAATCCCAACAGTGAAAGCAATTCCCAAAAGTCATCTAGTTTGGTTGACTTGAACCTATCATTATTCAAGTTCCAAATCAAGACAGGTATGTCCATGATGGTTTTGAAAAAGTCTTAAGTATTAGAGAAGATGAAAGTTGGACTCTCGTGACACGAAGGAAGGCATGAAGTAGCAAGTCCAAGACTCACATTTTCCACTCAAGAAAGTAAAAGAAAAGAATAACTCCCATCGACACTCCATGAAGGAGGTGATGGATAAAAGGAAGAATGAAAAGAAGATGCAACAAGAAGACAAATTTCCTGAAGAAAACTCGCGTGCCCCAATCATCTTGCGAGACTTCTTCCCTATCGGGTTAAGATGACTTGGTGAGGCGGTCTATATGGTTTCAACCATTGAAGCAGATATGGAATAAGTTCACACCATTAAAGCAACACAGGTAAGGAGGAAATTGATGTCCTGACAACCTTAAAAGAATTACCCCCACACTTCAGTTTGCATGAAGCATCTTAACTCCCTCGATCTGTACAACTTGCACTTGTTTGAGTGTTAGAAGATCCTAGAAAATATGAGTTTGTTGTTAATGAGCTAGACTATCCCAAGGTGAACTCCATCACTTATGTTCCTTGTTGCATAACAATCACTTTCACTGATGAAAACCTTTAACTAGGTTCAAAGCCACACAATCGCCCATTGTTTGTCTCTAGCTTTATTAGTGAACAAAAAGTTAACTGCATCCTTGTTGATAAAGGCTCAGTGGTAAACATCATGCCAAAGTTCACCATGAAGAAACTCGGAATCCCAATTGATGAGTTAGCTCGAAGTCGTTTGGTTATTCAAGGTTTCAACCAAGGGGGGCAACGTGCGATTGAGATGATTCGTTTGAACCTCACCATTGGAGAACTCATAGCCAGTACTCTGTTTCATGTCATCGATGCAAGAACGTCCTATAATTTGTTGCTTGGGTGACCTTGGGTCCATGGAAATGGTGTAGTTGTGTTAACTCTCTATCAATGTTTTAAATTTGACCAAGGTGGAATAAAGACGGTGCTAGCAAATGAGAAGCCATTTACAGAAACTGAGTCTCACTTCGTTGATGCAAAATTTTATTTGGATTCCAATGGGATACTTGAAGTTATTCCAGCTGAAATCCCTTTTGCAACAAAAGAGATAATGAACAAAGAAAAACAAGTTGTGTTGGACTTCTCAAGGGAAAACGTATCAAGTGGCAAAAAAGCACCCGAGGTCACGTCACCACAAAAATAGCCTTCATCCTCAAAAGGCCATGCAATGACAAAAGTCTTTAAGTATGTACCAAAGTCTCAACAAAAAGAAGGGCAGTCGCCGTTTGAAGAAGTCACAACGTCTACAAAAGTTAAAAGAGACTTTGCTTACCCTGCAATAAAAGAAAATCTGTAAATACTAAGAGCAGATGCAACAATACCAATTCCACAGGTGGAATCATCAAGCTTGATTAAACCTCCACTGAAGGGATTTGTTAGGGCTGTGCAAAATTCTATCAAACATGGCACCTTACCTGAAAAACGAATGGAATGGTTTGATCCACAAGCTTACAAGCTTCTACTAGGAGAGTTAAGTCCTGAACTTCAGGTGAGGAAGTTCATGGTCTTAATGAAACTCAAAAAAAGTTAAGGCAACAAGGGTACAGGGTGAGCCCCTCCCAAAGACTGGAGTTGGATTCATGCCAATTGAACCCATTTGTATCTCCACCAAAAGAAAAAGGAAGAAGGAAGACGTACAACATATCATTGTGGAAGAAGTAAAGGAAGACGAAAGTCCAAACCCAACTCCTCGAGTCTCAGTGTTTGACTGCATTGAAGCTCCTGCACGTCGAACCTTGGTTTTTAATAGATTGAGCACTATGATAAGACATATGAAGGTACAACTTCTCAACCTTCAGTTTTTAACAGATTAGGCACTACTAAGGAAGGTGATGAAAAACAAACTTCCTGGTCACGAAGTGGTGATATGAATACATCACCTAGAAAAGGCAAGAACAAGAGAAACACAGTAACAATTGAGTTGAATTCTACAAAGGAGGATAATGAGACTCGAAGTTTGATTCATTCTCACATGAAACGCATGACATCACTTGAAGTTAGTGGTGAAGGTTTGCTTAAGGTCAAAAGGCACATTATCATACTAATTGGAGAAATTAAGACTCAAGTAGAAAGTAAAAGAGAAGAAGAAATTGAACATGTTGCTTCTTACCATGTAACAGTTGAAGAAGATTCTAGCTCAGATTCGAAGGATGATGATCTCGAAGCTCCTCCAAAACTTGAAGATGGGAGCAATCAGCTGTTGACAATTTGAAAGAACTCAACTTAGGAACTCTGATGACCCTCGACCAATCTTTGTGGGAACACTCTTAGCGTCTAAGGAAGAAAAGACATTTTTGTTGCTTCTTGAATATAAAGATGTCTTTGTATGGGCGTACAAAGAGATGCGAGTTTAAGTCTAAAAGTTGTTGTCCATCACCTTGGGATCAAACATGGCATGCGACTAGTAAGCGAGCTCATCGATACATCGGACTGAGTGCATCCTTAAAGTGGAAGAAGAAATCAACAAGTTGATCGAAAATTTGGGTTCATACGAGAAATAAAATATCCGACATCGATAGCAAGTATGATCTCTGTAGTCAAGAAGAATGAATGATTAGAATATGTATCGACTTTCAAAATTTGAGCGAAGCATGTCCCAAGGATGACTTTTAAGCTTCCTATTATGGAATTAATGATAAATGCCACTACTGGACACGAGGTGTTGTCCTTCATGGATGGGTGTTCAGGATACAATCAAATAAGGATGGCATTGAAGGATGAAGAGTTAATTGCATTTCGTACCACAAAAGGCATCTATTGTTATAAAGTGATGCCTTTCAGACTCAAGAATGCCGGTGCCACCTATCAACGTGCCATGTAAAAGATCTTTGATGACATGCTCCATAAATTTGTTGAGTGCTATGTTGATGATTTGGTGGTCAAAACTAAGAAAAGAAAAAATCACCTAGAGGACCCTCGTGCAGTCTTGAACGGTGAAAGTATGACTTGAAGATGAATCCACTCAAATCGCATTTGGAGTCACGTACGAAAATTCCTCGACTTTATTGTTCGACATAAAGGCATTGCGGTTGATCGATCCAAAATCGATGCTATACAAAAGATGCCACCACCAAAAACACGAAGGAACTTAGAAGCCTCCAAGGTCATGGCATATATCCATAGATTTATTGCAAACTTGGCAAACCGTTGTCAACCTTTTAGTCGTGATAAAAAGGAGGCTCTATTTGTTTGGGATCGGGCATGTCAAAATGCTTTCGGCGATTAAGAGATACTTACTTCATCCACTAGTATTAGGAGCTCTATTAGGAAACCATTGATACTTTACATTCTTTGCTCAAGAAGAGTCTCTTGGGCGATTAAGCCCAAAATAACTAAGAAAATAAAGAGTAAGCACTCTATTACTTGAGTCACAGATTAATTGAAAATGAACTCAAGTATTCACCCATTGAGAAGATGTGTTTGGCGCTTGTTTTCGCCTCTAAAAAATTGAGACATTATTTCCAAGCCCATACAATGCATCTCATTGCAAGAGCCGACCCAATAAAGTATGTTATGTGTAAGCCTATCCTTTTAGGATGCTTAGCAAGATGGTCTCTCCTCTTTAATGAATTTGAGATAATTTACATGCCAAGAAAAGCGGTGAGAGGGCAGGCTCTTGCAGACTTCTTGGTCATTCCATCCCTGCTGATTGGGAAATTTCTAAGGAGTTCCCTAACGAAGATGTATTGTTCATAGAAGTCCTATAACCTTGGATGATGTTCTTTGATGGAATCGCAAGAAAGGAAGGCGAAGCAGTGTCATTTTGTTTCACTACAGAGGCACATTTTGCCTTACTCATTTATTCTTGGCGAAAAATTGCTCAAACAATGTTGTTGAGTGCAGAGCCTTGATCATTGGTTCACAAATAACGAGCTATCCACATGGGAAAAAGAGGAGGAAATGCGACTAAGCTATCCACATTTGTTTCCCGACGAAGGTAAATTAAGTTTGGAGGACCAAACTTCCTACAGGCGGGAAGACTGTGATACCCCTGTTCCGTAATATGTTGAATTGGTACTTAATTTGCATATGATTATGTGTTTAGCATGATTTTATGTGCCATTATGTGAATATATGTGATTTTGAAGTTTTATCTGTTCACCGTAGGCATATCTGTTTGAATAATCTGCTTTGGAAATTAAATTGAGGGCCTTATCGGCCACAGAGCCCGAAATTGATTACACCATTGTGACTGGCATAATTTTTAGAGCCTACAGTGAAATTTAATTGAAAATTGATTCGGGTTAGATTAAATCGATTAAATTGATAAATTAGAGCCCAACTACTTTATTATTATAATATTGGCCTTAGTGGGTTTTGTTGTCAAGGCTTTAAACACTCAATCTCTCTCTCCCTAGTCTCATTTTTTACTGATAATAAACTCAAAGAAGAGAAGAGAGGGTCGGTTGGAAGAAGAGAGGATAGGAGATTGGGGGTTTGGCTTGAAGCTTGGAAATTTTGGAGGTTAAGCTCAAGAATTGCCATAGATTGTGAAGATTAAACTCCTTAGTGAGTAATTCATGCATTTTTAGTCATTATCTTGTGAATTCAAGTTTAATAGATGGCCAAGGGCATGAATTAGTTTGAATGTGAGGGGATTGAGTTGTATATGTTGGATTTCAAGCTAATAGAAGCATGCATGTAAAGAATTGTTATAGATTTCCATGTTTGAGCTTAATTTGTGTAATCTATGTTGAAGTTTGAATGAAATCCATGTGGATGACCACTTCTTCACCAAATAAGTTGTGAATAATGTGTATTTCTTACATGCAAGAATAGATCATGAAAGAGCAAGCTTTGCATGTTAAAATTTGATATGTTGGTAATGAATTTGGATTAATTTGAGGCATGCATGTAAATGATGTAAGAAATTGAGCTTCCTAATGTTGTAATTTTGTATTGGTAGCATGTTAGCATGAGTAAATGTGAATTTTGAGCCATAACATGCATAAATTGTGGGTTGAAAGTCGAGATGAAACTCAAGAACTCAATCTGGAATTTCCAGATTTTTTATGCCCTGGCGAGGAAGCTATGACTCGGCGGGAAAATCAAGCTCGGCACTTTTGCGAGTTGGATATTCGTTCGGCGGTATGTTTCACGCTTCGGCGAGCTTTGTAAACGGGCCTTACTCGAGTGCCCTAACTCACGCTCGAGCATAATTTTGAGGTAACCAGTACTTTTGCAAGCCTCTTGGGTCCGTTCGAGCGGGTAAGTCCACGCTCGAGCGGGGACCTTGTTTTTTGAAATTTTGTTTATGTATTCTGTGTTCTGTTTTACGTTCTCTTTCACTCCTAAACACTCTTAGGCATACATTGAGAATTGTAATTGAATTAAAGAGATAAGAATGAAGCCTAAAGAGGAGTATGTGAATTAATGAATGGATTGAACTAATTGTGACCCATATGTGTTACATGATATGTAGGTCAAGCTCTAGGGCAACTCCACAAGCCGATCACTGTAAGTAATATCTTAACGAGATATTTAAAATATACTGTTGTCCAATTGTTTACTTATATGTAAGTTTTGTAGGTTCATTAATTTGAGTGGTGGACAATGATTGATATAAATGATTGGGCGAAGGCCGATTAATCTGAATGATTGGGCGAAGGCGATTGATATAAATGATTGGGCCAAAGGCGATTGGCCTAAATGATTGAAATTTGAAGGCGATTGACACAAATGATTGAAATTTGAAGGCTGATTGATACGAATGATAGATATAGATGATTGGGCCAAAGGCCGATAGATATAAATGATCGGGCCAAAGGCCATTTGTTGTAGCTGTTTCAGTGATTACTTATATATTTTCCTCGTTTGATATTATTCACTAGGCATTCGCTCATGCTCATTCATGTACATGTAGGTAAGCCAAGGGACGCCCAGAACCAGCCTCGGTGAACCTGTGAGAAACAACTAAAGTTTTGAGAAGTCAGCCCAAACGTCTCACGCACGAGACTGTCTTTGCCTTTTACCCTTGTTTATAGTTTTGTTATGATGGCGAATACGTTGGACTACTTTTGTACATAAGTCTTGGGTCTGACTGACTTAAATCTGTATGATCCTGTATGTATAGTGTTTTGTGTTAGTACATATTTTGATGTGAGTTATTAACATATAAATGTTTGGAATGTTATGGTGTGCATCTAAGCACGGCTCTATGGACAAAGTTTTTTTTTGAATTGCTTCCGTTCGGCCCCTTTATCTCTGATGAGTTTTTGATTTATTTGATTGAGGCCATAGGTAATCACTCGATTACTGGCCGGTTATGGCCTTAACCCATTGGGGCAGGTTTGGGTCATGACAAATTGCTTCTTAGCCATTTGATGCATGGGGTCTAGATGTAGTTGGCCCATTGACCAAGTCTTCAGCAGGCCACTTATACATCTGGGGCCCTGATTACTTCTCTAAGTGAAATTTGAAGTCGTCCTACTTAAAGAAGTCAAAAAATAAATTGTTGTTGACTTATCAAATCTCACATTATTTATTGGTATGGTGTACCTCGCTACATCATCACCGATAATGGAAAGCCTTTCTATAACAGTCTAATGGACAAACTTTGTGAAAGGTTTGGATTTAAGCAATGCAATTCTTCAATGTACAATGTACTTGCTAACAGACTGGTAGAGGTGTTTAACAAAACATTAGGAAACCTATTGAAAAAGGTAGTTGCTAAATCAAAGCAGGATTGGCATGAAAGAATTGGAGAAGCACTTTAGGCATACCGTATGACACATCGTACCCCAACACAAGCCACCCCATACTCCCTTGTGTATGGTGTTGAAGTGGTTCTTCTTTTGGAACAACATATTCCTTCATTAAGGATAGCTATACATGAAGGTCTCACTGATGATGAGAATGCAAAACTACGTCTTGCTAAATTAGAAGCATTGGATGAGAAGAGATTGGAAGCACAACAAAAACTTGAGTGTTACTAAGCTTGACTCTCTAGAGCTTTCAATAAGAAGGTTAGACCCCGGTCTTTTCAAGTTGGAGAATTGGTATTGGCAATTCGAAGACCTATCATCACTACCCACCAAACCGGCAACAAATTCTTGTCCAAGTGGGATGGTCCATACGTGGTGACTGAAGTCTACACTAATGGAGCATACAAGATTGTTGATGAAGAAGGTATAAGAGAGGCCCAATCAACGACAAGTTCTTAAAGCGCTACTATCCATGAGAATGTAACGCTCCTAATCGCATGAGCATAAACTGCATGATGTTTTAGCCCATATGAAACAAAGTTGTTGAAAAAAAAAAAAAAATTGTACTACTCCTGGCCCGCATGAGTATAAGCGTAGCGACTAATAAATCAATAAACCAAATGTGCTTTACAATAAGAGTATTTTGCTTTGAACTATGATATTTATTTCATAAATAAAGTGTTTGCTAGAGTAATTATATTATAATAAAGTATTTGGTTTTGAGCTACATTTCATTAAAAGAAAAATGAAATAAAAGAAAAAGATAATAAATAAATAAATCATGGCAACCATGATAAACTCTGGATCTCGCCTTGTTCAACCTTTAGAGCTACTCCAACTTATTGGCGATTTCAATATCCTTGCTTCTTATCACCTTAGTTGCTTCTATTGTAGCATGTTCATCCCTTAAAGTGGAAACAATGGCTCACTTTTGAGCGCTTTAGATTCAACAACACTAATTGTAGTCTCTAGTTGTTGGGATTGTTCATCTAAATGTTCTAACGCCGTTAATAATTCTGCCTTCTTTGCTGCAAGGCTACCCAAATCAGACTTCAACAAGTGAACCTAATCAATTCCTTCATTCTCAAGAGCTAGAGCATGAGTAACACGTTGACTGACATCCGCCAAACGTTAATCCTGTAGCTCTAAAGTCATCCCTTGAGCAAATGTTGATTTCATAGAGATGAACATAGTAGCATTTTGTAAATACTTCTCAATGTGGCTTTGCAACGGAGAATAGCCTATTTGAAGCTTTAAGAGCTCATCATAAAGCTCTTTAAGCTTTGGGCCCAATGATGGAACTTTTTGAATAGGAGTTTTGCTTAATAAGCCTTTAATATGGTTATCAAGTATTGAAGCTGTTGAACGATGAGCATTAAGGATCATGCTTCTTGTGTCAATGGTAGAAGCCACAGAAGGTGTAACTTGACTTAGTGTAGGAACAGTAGGTAAAGAAGAAGTTCGGACAATTGGAGTTGGGTCAACTGAGAGACAACTCTTATGACCAATCACTAAATCAAAGGTTGATGGCCCATGAACTAATTCTTCATTATTTGAGAACTCATCAAGAAGTCTCATATCCTCATTGTTAGACGCCAAATCAAAGTCATCATTTGGTAACTATCAAAACAAATTAAAGAGGAGTCAAAAAAAAAATGACAAATAATAGATTCTGTCATTACTGGTACAACATCGTTAGCCAATGGTTGAAAAGTGCTAGGAACGCTGATAAAAATGACTCCACGTCATTAAAAGTAGTGGTATTCCTTCCAACAATGCCAATACCGGATTTTCTTCCTAAGTGACGCCAATTACGATCACCGTGGCTATGGTCCTCGTCACTTTCTCCACCAAGAGTCCCATCAACACTTCCTCGAACCATTTCGTTGGTCTTGGGATTAGAATTTTGCTTAGCAATTGTATTTCTTTGCTTTAACCATCTCTTGATTTGGCGAAGCCGAGCGTTTGCTCCTTGGGATAGAATTTTCTTTGTTGGAGCAATAGCCTGTATAAGGTTGGGACCACCACTCCAAATAAGCCTTGGTAGTGGAACGAGATGGGAAATCAAAGTGCACTGGTAACCTCAATATAGAATAGGTACTATCACGAACACAAGAATCCTAATGTTGAATAATGTTCTGTAAACTACCATCCCGAAGATCAACCTTAAGTTTACTAGGGATGGCTTGAATAAAACCAAATTGCCTACTAAACCTGTGAGGACTGTATGGCTCAATGACCATAGCAGACGAACTTTGCAAAGTCAAATAGCTCAAGCGGATGCTGATGAAATACTCCAAGTCTGAGTTAGAAAGATGATCGTCATCAATCAATTCCTTAGGATTGCCAAGGTCATATCTTTGCATGATCGAAATAAGTCATAGGCCTTTGATTCCTCAAAATGTTTAGCCATCCTTTCACCAGCATATCTCGTCATTCGAGGCTTCAGAGCAGATTCAATACTAAAGTGTGTGTTGAAATACTCTGCTAACCAAGCATAAACATAATGGATCGGGAAGATGGCATCGTTTTTTCCAGGATCAGAAGAAGAAGCAATTCTATTCAACCCTTTGTAGATGCTAGCAAGTACAAGAATAGTAAGGCTGAATAAACAACCACGAGCCATCATTCTAGCAACCTTCAACACCCCAGGTCTAATCAAGTCGCCATTCCCACAAGGTAGAACAATTTTGCACAACCAACAGACAAGGAAAGTGTAGACACCCCATTTTTGACTGTCCTCAAGACTTGGTTATGCTTGTAGGTACACCCAACAACTGGTTTGATTGCTCATCGAGCACTCAACTATCGTGGCGGAATGTCACCGGTTCGAGTTTCCCGGACCCTGTATCCTTTCTGCCTCATTTTTGGACCCTAACTAGGTCCTGTTAGAGTGGCCCTCATAGTGCACTGCCAGGCATGGCTTTTCCCTTGCCGGTCACTGATGAAGCTGACCGGCCATCGGTGGCTAACCAGCCATTCTTGATGGCGGCACCCTATCTCGGTGGTTTCGAGCGAGATCTTTTGAGCTAGCTGGATTTTCATTTGCTCCCCTCCATACACGTGTATGGAGGGATGGAAGCCTTGAAAAGCTTGTTCAAGAAGCTTTGGCTTTGCATTGTTCTATATAAGGAAGAGGCTTCTTCCTTATGTAAGGGTTCTGAGTTTTGAAGAGGAAAAATTCTGTCTCTCTCTATATTGTGTGTATTTTGTGCCTTAGAGTTGGATTTCTTTGCACTTTTGCACTACAACACCTAGATATACACCTCCATCCTCCATTCCAGCACTTTGGAAGTCATTTGAAGAGGTTGGAAGCTCAGAATCTTGGACCAAAACCTACTGGAAAGCTACTCTTCTAGGGTAAGTGCCTATTTTCCTCAAACTTGCACTTTCTTGCTTCATCTATAAGACTTACTTGCAAGCATTTTTGGACTTTGTCATGAACTGAAAAAGGTCATATTTTGAGCTCCTCTATATGTTTGATCAAGGACTCTTTACTGTTTGAGGCCTCCTCCTACCACTTGTCTCTTTATCCCTCTTTGTAGGCCTTTTTTTGCATGATGTATTAGCCTCATTTCTGAGCACTTCTGGGCTCCGAGACAAACTAAAAAGTGTATTATTTTGAGCCCCTCTTCAACTTTGTTGAAGGGCTCTCCTCTGTTTGAGGCCATCTACTATCCCTTGTGCTTTATCTCTCCTTTTAGGGCCATTTTTGCATGATAGATTAGCCCTACTTGTGATTATTTTCGAGATTTTGATATAAACTAGAAAAAATTTTTGTTTTGACCTCCTCTTTAAGATTGATTGAGGTCTCTTTGCTTTTTGGGGTCATCTTCCCCCATGCATGCTTTATCTCTTCATGTTTAGAGCCATACATGTGAGTATTTGCATTGGCCTTGTTTTGGCTTATTAGCCACTGAAATCCAGTGGATTTTCAGTGGCCTTTTTGTGTTCTTGAAGGCCAAAATTAGAGGGGGGTGACCCCCTCTCTCCTTGTCTTGTTTGGTGGTCTTTTGGGCCTTCCAAAGAGACTACATTTTGCATGCTTCTAGGCCTTGTTCCAAGCCCTTTTCAGTGGGTTTTGGGACCCTCTTGAGCCATTTCCAAAATTTTTTTGGCCTTGTTGAATGTCCATCTTGCATGTGCCTAATAATCCCTTGTGTGGCCCTCCAAAGAAGCCCCTCATTTTGGCATGCATTGGTCGCATTTCCATGATTATTTGGGCATATTTTGGCTTGTTTAGTTCACTGATTTTTTCTGGTTTGATGAGTTCTTACCTGCTTCATATACATGTCATACAACTCATGCCTACTAGCCAATCTCGCATGTTATGTTAGTCCATCATGCTAGCACCTTTTGGCCATGCTTTGAACTAGAAATGTTCATGTTTTGGGGCTGCCTTGCCTCTGTATTTATGCTTCTTAGTCAAATAATGCATGCTTTGTATAGCTGTAGTGTAATTGACCTTGCAAGCTTTGTGTTCCGGTGATTCACGCATGCTATCTTTGCGACATTTAGATGATTTGGCATCATTTAATGCTTCATTTCAGAGCATGTACTATTGTCACATTCTCACTTCATTCATGCTTCAAGTGCCTTTGAATGTCGTGCATTATTGCCTAGTTTAAGGCTTAGCTTGTATGCTTGCATGTCTAGGTGTTTGAGCCTTCATTCCAGCATGTTTAAGTCCTTGTTTAGGCTTAATTAAACTTCGTCCATGCTTAGTTCATGTGTTCGTGCCATGTATTGCATGCCTCCTTTGTATTGCTCTTTGTTAGCTTTCATGACTTAGGACCTTCGCATGCTCTACTTGTGTTGTTTAAATGATTTGGCATCATTTATCATTTCATTTCAGTGCATATAGTGTTGTTACACTTGCACATTTGTCACTTCTTAGGCACTTTTGAGAGTTGCCCTTTTAGGCCCCTTTGTTGAACCTTTCGCATTTTGCATGCTTGAGTGTTTTTTGTGTGGCTTAATTCATCGCTATTGGCTACTAATTTGGACCTAGTTGAGAGTTGTCCATCTTTGGTGTAAGCCCATTTTTCCATGTTGTCGCATGCTCGTTACATGTAGTATGTTGTTGCATACTCGCTTAGCTTTACATGCCTTGCATGTTCATATGTTCATATTGCATTTTGTCCAAGGTTGTTGCTTCACATTATGTTCATATGTTTGTCGCATGTTTGGTGTAGTTGCACATTTGCATACTTAGGTCATGTTGCATGTTTGCCATGCTTATGTGTTGCATTGCTTGGATTAAGTATTAATCTGAGCACGAGGAACGAGGAGCATTTCATACTTCAAGTGATGGAATGTGTCTCAATTCTCGGTTGCCGAAGCTCTTGATGATTCATGATAGATTTCTAGGCTTTATTTGTTGTATTTGTGCATTCATTTCTATATTGATTTGCCCAAGTTGGATCTTTGGCCATCATGCATCGGGATGCGTGATTGATGGTAAATGGATCGACTTAGCCTCTCTTGATGTTTTGAGGTGATTTGGAGTGCCATGGTGCATACATGTCCTAGAAACCCTCATTTTCCTCTATTTGTGTGCGGTTTGGTGTCATAGCACACGGTGGCAGCGACACGCCATTGATGGTCAGCAGTGTGCCACCTTTGGCGGCGATGGGCCATCTCGGCGGCTTTTTCCATCCTTGGCCGGCAGGCCACTGGGAGCTTCCCCTGCAGTGTTTTGGTAAGTTTCAGCACCCAGAACTAGAGGACACCCTGCAAACAGAGCCTCCAAAGAGCAAATGGAAGGCATTCCAAGGTGAGGAACCGAAGTAAGCATGTGCATCCCTCGTGTCCCGAGGTTTCTAATTATGTAATAACTTAGATTAATTAGCTTCAGTAGATAGCTAGATGCATGCTCAGTTGAAATTAGTTAATTTGTTAATTGGCTCATTTGTTTTTGTAATTATTTAATTAGCCTAGATGGTTAATTAAATTAGTTTGTGATGTAATAAGTAATTAGCTTAGATTAGTTAGTTGTTTATTTTTGCTTTGGACTGTTCCTATTTTGGACATTCGGACTCTTTTATTCGGACCCTCCCTGTGAGGGCACAATGTTGTAATAAGGGTGCGTGTGTGTATGTCCTCCAACCCCCTTTCTTTCTCCCTTTTATTTATCTGCTTATGTTAGTTAGTTTTAGGGACACGTTTGTTTAGCATACCGTATGTTTGCATGAGTGCATCATTCATTTGTCTTGCATGCATCGAAGGCTTGGTTCATCATTCAAACTGCATTGCAATTTTCAATACACTTTCTTGAATACGTGTTTCAAAGCTTGTTTTGAAGTAAGTGCCATGCCATGTCATTAGTAGCCGAGCCTACTTAGTTGCATTCTGTATGTGATACATTAGCCACTTAACATGAATTAGGGTCATGCATGTTTTGCTAACTAGTTTCATTGTTTTGGCACGGAGTACGATGTAAGTATTTATGCTTTAGCATCTCGCATGAGTGCGAATGTTAACATGACAGCATGCTTACCATGTGACTAAATGCTTATGTAATAAACTGCTTGAATGCCTGTGGGTGAAGGTTGGATTGTTTGAGTTGGAACAACTTGTTGAAATCCGTATTTTAGCCTACTTGCGAGTAGCAAATCTTAAACCATTTTCAAACAAATGGATATGCAATGTTTTGTTCCAAATTAGGCGATCTAGTCTATACTTGTTTTGTTGTGCGCATCACATAGTAATTCTAGCTCATAACCGAAATAAGAACACATAACGTTTTCAAAAACGAGATATCACGGTTAGTAGAGGCCGATCTTCGGATCGGACGAGAGGGGGTGCTCATAGCTGACCTTCCCCAATCGTACCCAAGTTCCCGAACCGAGGCAACTTTGGTGAAGACGAACACGTGGCCTTTGGCACTGAGTCAGGGTTTCCTAAATTTCCCCATTATAAAATATTTAGGTGGTGACTTTGTATCTGGAAAAGCAGTCCATGTTTGGCACTTCTTTCAAAAAAAATCTATTTTTCTCAAAACGATTTGCTGAATTTGGACTCTTTGGTTCAAGATTAAGAACCGTGACAATTTGAGTCCGAACTGTAGTGAGACCCAAAAGAACGAGCAGGATTCATCCTCCCGGGCGTTAGGGGCGTCTATAGAAAGTGACAGATAAGTCTCATATTTTGCCGCACTAGCAATCCCAAGTCATTGAAGACGTTGTCCCTTATGCGATTCGAGACCGAGTTGTGTTAATAATACCAGAAGGGTTGCTAGTATCCTTAGGGCATTGAGTCTTGTTCCTTGAAGCCCTCTTGGTTAATTTATGGTACTTGACTTCTCCTTTAAACCAAAATTTTATCCAGCTAGTAATCCTCACCACATTCTTCTTCGACTCCTTACAAAGTTGATGGTAAACAAGGAATAAATATCCGCAACTAAGGAAGAAGGAAATTCTTGTCCCTTATATTGCTAACCAACTCTTGGACATTTGGCACCACTTTATCGTATATTGCACCCCTAATAGAAAATCCACCAAGCTGATGCAAATCCCATAGCGAGATAGACATTTCGCCTATGAAAGTATGAAGGGTATTAGTGGACGGACACAAAGCTCACAAAAGGCCCGCATAACACTATGTAGTCGGTCATACGAGAACAATGAGACATAAATTGCATCGTAAATGTCAGCATGTTGTAGTACCTCACGGTGTTGCCCCAATGCATCCTCCAACCACTCCCAATAGCCTTCACAAAAAGAAGGTTCTGCTATGGCCTTGAAAATAGTGCCCCATACGACACTCGAGCGAACCGCACTCCTAAGGGTAGAAAATGAACTAAGATCCTCAATGTCTTCATGGTTAGATGACTTTAATAATAAAACCCTAGAGTGTGATAGGCCTTCAACCAATTGACATGAAGTCTCATGAGCCCATTGTGCCAAATGAAAAAAAGAACCATCAAGCGGCTCAATTTCATGCCCCAAGCACCAAGGAAAGGAGGGCGAATTCGAATAGTAGTCCCCTCCTCAATATCGTCACTGGAGTCTTCAAGAATGGTCAAATATCCCTTCTTGAAAGTCTTGAAGTGCACCATCACTAAGTGACAAAGCCAAACAATTAAAAAAAAATGTCCTTTGACCATTACTTTTATGCTACTTCTCTTAGGGAGATATACCCTCAAGTATATTGTCTGAATGTATTATGACGAACTACATCAATCAGAAGTTGAAAACATATAATTAAATAAATGATAGTGACTGTGTGAATGACATGCTCATGGTGAAAAATTAATCTAACCACCTATGGTCGAATGAGTGGTGATAGAAGTGTCTACTTCACTAGCCCAATGTACAAGCAGCTAGCTAGATAGGTGCCTTCCCCTACATAAGTCAAACTAATCACCTATGGTCAAATGGGTGGTGATGGAGGTGTTTACTTCATTAGCCCAATATCCAAGCAGCTAGTTCGATAGACGCATTCCTCCACATGAGTCAAACTAATCACCTATGGTCAAATGGGTGGTGGTGGAAGTGTCTACTTCATTAGCCCAATATCTAAGCGGCTAGCTCGATAGGCGCATTCCCCACATAAGTCAAACTAATCACCTATGGTCAAATGGGTGGTGGTGGAAGTGTCTACTTCATTAGCCCAATATCCAAGTGGCTAGTTCGATGGACGCATTCTTTTACATAAGTCAAACTAATCACCTATGATCAAATGGGTGGTGGTGCAAGTGTCTACTTCATTAGCCCAATATCCAAGCAGTTAGTTCAATAGACACATTCCTTCACATAAGTCAAACTAATCACTTATGGCCAAATGGGTGGTGGTGGAAGTTTCTACTTCACTAGCCCAATGTACATGCGGCTAGCTCGATAGGCGCATTCCCCACATAAGTCAAACTAATCATCTATGGTCGAATGGGTGGTGGTAGAAGTGTCTACTTTACTAGCCCAATGTACAAGCAGCTAGCTCGATAATTCCATTTCCTACATAAGTCAAACTAATCGCTCATGGTCAAATGGGTGGTGGTGGAAGTATTTACTTCACTAGTCCAATATCGAGCAAACTAGCTCGATAGGGGCATCCCCCACATAAGTCAAAATAACCAATTATGGTGAAAGGGTAGTGGGACATATTACTCAATTATTCTTACCGACAATAATAAAATACAATTTGCAAAGGAGGCTACCAAAAATAAATAAATAAAAACCAAATGAAAGCCTCAAATAGTTTATTCATAAATTTATAGGCCACCAATTTGTGTTGCACATGCAAAAAATAAATAAATAAATAAATAAAAACAATGAATTGAACTCTGTTCCATGCAATATAGTATAGATATAGGCAGAGGCATTTAAAGCATCATCAACAAAGATGCGAAGTATCATCATCAAGACATATTTATATATCTAGGCAAAGGCATTCAAAGCATGGTCTTGATGGTGGCATTGACCAAAGTGACGTCATTATCATCAAAGAGTTGGTTTATAAAGCTACTAATGGGTATTGATGATGTATAAAATGATTATGACAATAGCAAAACTCACCTTGTCAGTAGGTTCCACAATCTCTAAATGCTTTAAAGGGTGCCATTTGGTAGTGTGTGTAGACCTAGTGGTGGTGTTGTTATAAATAGGACAAGAGGAGTGTTTTGGGGCTACACAAACCCTAGCAAACACTCTTGTTATTACCTTCCATAAGAGGTAGAAAGCTAGTCACGCTGCGCTAAAAAAAAAAAATTGCATGACATCCATTGCAATTAAATCCTTACATAAACATGACCAATCTACTTCAAATCTTACCTTTGATATTAGCAAGCAAGCATCAAACTAGAGTTTTTGAAGTAGGGCAATTTGTAGATACTTAAATTTTTACGTGTCTTGATCACCATCTGATTAATCAGGATAAATAAATCTTCTTGATTAATTGGTCAAAATTTTCAAATGGATATGGGTTCTACTAAAATTATTGGTCATACCAAAAGAAAAGTAAACTATTTTGACAATTGGGTCAACCTAAATGTGTGGGGCCCATGAAAATATTTTATCAAAATTTAGTGGAATAATTCAAATTCAAATTCAAATTCAAATTTAAATTTGAATGCAAATCATGTCCATAAAAGAAGAAGTAAATTGCTTGTTTCTTGAAAATTAGAGTCAATTTTGGAGTTTCCAAAATTAACCCTCCCCTCCTATGCCTATAAATAGAGGCTCTCATTAGAGGGAAAATGGGACACATTTTTTGGCTAATAGTCTTGCAAGCTCCTAAGTAATCTCGAGACTCTGCCAAATTTACTTCTTAAAATTCTCTCTAAAATTCCTCAAACTCAAAAGAAAGGATTATCAAGCACTCCAAACTTGTGCCAATCCTTTCAAGTTACAAATACAAATTTGGTCTCTCTTTTCAAGGAGATCATTTCAAGGCTCGTTTGAGATCAAGACGTTCAAGCCCTCGATCAAACCTTTCTTCTCCAAGTTTCTTTATTTGAAGACTTGAAGAAATTCATCAACTTGTCTAGTTCAACAACAAGCTTTTATAGCCGTTGAATTACGCCCATTTTGGAGATCAAATTAGAGGATTTGTTCTTTTGTAATAGAGCAAACCATAGAGGATTGTATCCATTTATTATAACCAATAAAATTAATTATTTGTGCATTTATTTCGCGTCTTAATTGCAGGATACGAAATTTGTGTTTACACTCACACCTCTTTGAAAACCAAGATACATCAAGTTTGGAGACAAACTTCTTTAAAGGAGAGGAGAAATGTGACACCCAAATTTTTAATTTAATATCGTGCCTATATATTAATTACTCACGAATAGGAAATATATATATATATATATATAAGGAGATAATAATAATAAATAAATACATAAATAAATAAATACAATTCCTTAGTATATCAAAAAGTGAATATTAGAAATCTTTGTTAAAGCGATAGATTGTGGGACATCGCATTTTTAATATTAAATATTTTAGTAAGCGGAAAGTGATATTTTATAGTTTGGTAGTGAGATTTTTAGACGTGAACCTAACTTATAATCATTCGTAATTTTAGGGATCATTGTGGATTATCAAAGAGGGTGATAACCCTTAGAATTATATGAAGCCAAATGTAATTGACTTAGGTGACTCTTGGAACAAGTCATGAGGTAAAGGTTAAGTGGCAAGAACAGGTGGCATTACTTCTCAATAGAAACGTGGGAGCAATGTCGTAACAAATAGCCTTACAACCTTGAGTAGTATGCAAGAAATTGGGGCTATAAATAGTGAGGTGCCAATGTAAGCAAAGTAAGAAATTGGAGCTTATAACGTGTGAAATATCAGTGAGTTTCGAAAAGAAAGGAAGTAGATCAACAGTTTGATAGTACCTGGGAGTTTGTAGTAGGAAAATAAAGGCTAAAGGTCAATATTAAGGTGGATTTATATTATACGTTGAGTTACCATAATAAATTTTACGTATGTTTTGAGTTACCATAATTTATTTTACGCAAGTTGTGTTTTATAAATTGTATTAATATTTCAATTACGTTGATTATTTTCTGAACATTATTTGCTTAAATTGAAACTCATGGATATATTTGTTTAAATTTTAGAAATTATTTGACAATGATTTTATAAACAATTAATTTTCGTAAGTATCACCACGGAAGTCCCATGCCTTGGAAGACTTAAATAAACCATTGGCTTCTGTTTGGCCACTTTGTGGTCCTCTATTTGTCATGAATCCATTGACTTCTGTTCTGTTTGTTACTCTAGTGACCTCTGTTCTGTTCTGTTCTACACCGTAGTTGTGGTTATTTACATAATTTATGTATATTAGTTTCTACCACTTTTATTTATTCAGATTCAGTTATGTTAATGTTTTAGCTTAAATAACAATCCATGCTTATTTTGTGCTCCTATTCACAGTATAATATTTCTCACTCTGTTATGTACTTATAGCTATAGCAATCCCGTGTTTTACTTCTTATGTACAGTGATCCAGACTTGTTTCCGTGGATGTTAGTAGTTGCTTATATCTTGTTAGCATCCTTTCGTACCTTGTATTTGAGTTATAGGATGTGTTGGGCAGGTTTGTTTCAGGTTGGTTGAACTTAGAAACTAAGAGTAGTTGCCTAGATTTTTGCCTTCATGCTCGAGCGGAGCTTTTGACACTCGAGCGGGCCCTTCGTTGTTGCTTCTCCGCTCGAGCAGGAGTTTTGACGCTCGAGCGTGATTTTCCATCTTCCAGCATTTTCTCTGCAGTGTTGGACGCTCGAGCGGGCGTTTTGACGCTCGAGCATGAGTTTGTGTGTGATGCTTTCGGTGGGAGTTTACACTCGGCGGGGACTGGTTCAAAAGTTATGGGAGTGCATCCGCCGGCGGATTTTTGACGCCGAGTGAGTTCAGGAGTGACGCTTCGAGCGGGGTTTCCACACTCGGCGGACGATTTTTATATAACCGGATTCCACTTTTTGAATCACTTTTTCACATCCTTCTCTCTCTCTCTCTCTCTCTCTTACTTTTCCAAAACTCCATTGTTGAGCCTCTCTCTCTAGAACCTTGCCTTCTCTCTAGGTATTGATCTAGTAGGAGTTGTTTCTCACCTTTGGCCTTTGCAAAAAAGTTGTTGATCGTCGAGAGCTATCTTTTGATCCAAGAATCTCGGGATTTGGAGTATTTCCATTTTTTTCGTCTTCTTCGTTGGGTGTCAACTTTTGAGGTAGGGATTCCTACTCACTCTTATGGTCTTTGACATAGATTTTTGGTTGTTTTGATAAAGTGTTGAAGTTGGGAAATTTTGGGACTTAGGGTTTCAAAATGTTAAAAGAGGGTTTTGTTATTTTGATTCTAAAATGTGTATTTTGGGTTTCAAAATAATGATGTTGTTATTAGTTGTTGATTTATGGACCATTGGGTTATTATTGGAAAAATAGGTAGAAAACCCTAAGTTGTTGTATAAATTAATTGGTTTAATTAATTCGGGAAAATTGTTGTTATTTGGAATTGAGTTGGAAATAATGAAATTGACTCATTATATTTTGGAATGGTGGAGTTGGATTTGTTAATCGCTCACTTTTGAAAAAATTGATAATTTATCTGTTAGAGCTTTTATTATCTGTTTAGAAATAATTGCTTGGGCTACCGGTGGAGGGTAGTTTTGATTGTTGTAGACAATGCATGATGATTAGGCAAACTAAAACTAGCCGATTGAGCATGCTATCGAATATAGCGACTGGAATAATACATTAACTTTATATATTGATTGTATATATATGATCTATGTTTATATACATGTGTTGTGTGGGAGGAGATAGGGGATGTACTCCACGGTTTAGGGGAAGATAGGAGATGGACCTCTAAACCGGGTTTTGTGTGACATTGATACAGCACTACAATGTGTATCAAGTGTTGATTATAGAAGTGTTCGAATTGATTTGATATAGCACTAAAATGTATATCGCTATCAATTGTGAAGTGTAGAAGTAATTCTATGTTATGTCAATACAGCATCGAAATCTTTCGTAAAGTGTGGAAATGGTTTATGTGTTATCGATACAGCATTACAATGTGTATCCATCATGAATTTCGAAAGTGTTTTAAAGACGAGTCTAAATCTCATGTTAGTTGTTGGCCAGGTTTTGAGCCATTGTTATGAATTGTGAACATGATAAGAAATGGGAAATGAAAGGAAACATGGACATAGTGGTCATGTAATGGAAATGGATTATGAATTGATTTATAGGAATTAAACATTTATCAATTGTTAAGGTCTTAGTTATTGCTCATACTATGTTTAGCATATCTCTATTGAGCGTTGGCTCACCTTATATGGGACATTATTTTCAAGTACAGGTAGCATGCCACCTCCAAGGACATAGCTCGGATGATGATGAGAGTTGAAGACTCTTTTTGTTTAATTGATTGTATTACACGTTTATCAAGCCAAGGGCTTATTTTGTATAGAGTTAGTACTCTTCTTTTGTGTAACCAAGTGTTAACTTGGAAAACTGTAAGCCCGTAGGGCATTTGCTTTTGTTGTTAACATGTAATACTGTTGTAAGAACTACTCTGATGAATAGAAATGGTTGATTTCTCTTATATCAATGCATGTCTAAAGTAATGGGTTTTATATATTATTTTGAGAGCGTTACGACTGTTCCCCTTTTAGGTGATAAGATTTAGTTGGATCAAGATGGGGGATAAATCACAATATTTTTTTTATTTTTTATATTTTTTATTTACCATCTGCATTTCTGATTGGACTCGTGTAATAAAATAAACAGTCCAAATGACTATTTTCCTTTTTAATAAATTTTTCGTACCCATTTAATTTGCTTTAATTTATTTAATTTATCTATATGCGCTACTACTATAGACATTGTTTTTAAGAATTATTTTATTTTTATTATCTTGTTGCGACGCCGAACCTTTGGGTATTGGGTTTGGGTTGTGAAAGGTTGGGTTGCGTGCTTATGGAAAATAGAAAAGTCATTGCATATGTCTCGCGTCAACTAAAGACTCACGAGAAGAACTACCCAACCCAGGATCTAGAATTAGCTGCAGTGATTTTTGCCCTCAAGATCTGGCGTCATTATCTCTACGGAGTAACCTGCGAGATTTGTACTGATTATAAGAGTCTTATATATCTATTTACACAGAAAGAATTGAATATAAGGCAACGATGATGGAAAGAATTTATGAAAGGCTACGATGTAGAGATCTATCACCATTCAGGCAAAGCTAACGTAATAGCAAATGCATTAAGTCGAAAGACCGCTAGAAGCTTGGCATGTACCCTCATTCCCTGCAAGATTAATTGATTGCTTGCTAACATAATTGTAGAATCGACTTTAATTGAAGAAATTAGAGCGGCTCAGTTTGAAGATAAGCTTCTAAAGAAAAAATCCGATGAGCAAGGAAGTACGCCCGATCCTGATTTCACTATAAGCAATGGGATGCTAAAATTTCAAAATCGAATTTGTGTACTCGACATTTCAGAGCTCAAAAAGAAGATATTGGTGGAAGCTCATAGCTCGAGATTTGCAATCCACCCTGGCAATATAAAGATGTATCACAATCTAAAGGAGCACTATTAGTGGACATGAATGAAAAAGGACATAGCGAGCCATGTTTCCAAATGCCTGCAATGTCAACAAGTTAAGGTGGAACACCAGAAACTAGCAAAATTATTGCAACCACTCCCCATTCCTGAATGGAAATGGGAACACATTACTATGGACTTCATTATCGGACTACCACAGTCGGCCTCGAAGAACGATGTGATATGGGTTATAGTCGATCTACTGACAAAGTTGGCGCATTTTTTACCAGTTAGAGTCACGTACTCTCTCAGTAAGTTCGCCACCTTATATATCAAGGAAATCATTCGATTGCACAACACCCCAGTTTTAATCATGTTTGACTGAGACTCTCGTTTCGTGTCTCACTTCTAGAACAAATTGCAAGAAGCTTTGGGAGCTATACTGGAGTTTAGTATCGTTTATCACCAGCAAACTAATGGGCAATCCGAAAGGACAATTCAAACCTTGGAAGACATGTTACGGATATACGTACTAGACCTTAAAGGTAACTGGGATGATCACCTTCCTTTAGTGGAATTTGCCAATACCAATAGTTACCAAGCAAGCATTGGAATGGCACCATACGAAGCACTGTATGGAATGAAGTGTCGATCACCTCTGTGTTAGATGAAAATCGGAGACATAAAGTTATTGGGCCCTGAAATCGTGCAAATAACGAGTGATAAAATTTAACTAATCCAACAGCGAATTCGTACTGCCCAGAGCCACCAGAAAAGCTATGCAAACACACGGAGATGGGACTTAGAATTTCAAATAAGAGATCCTGTTTTCCTAAAGATCTCACCAACAAGAGGGTTATCTGATTTGGAAAGCTAGGAAAGTTAAACCCACGTTATATCGGGTCATTTGAGATATTAGAAAGGATTGGTCTTGTGGCATATTGCCTTGCATTGCCACCTGAACTGTCCAATGTCCAAAATATGTTCCACATTTAGATGCTTCAATGATATCTCCGAGATTCTGAACATGTTGTCACTTATGAGAACCTGAAAGTTTAAGAAGATCTCTCTTATGAAGAACAACCAGTGTAGATTCTCGACTGTTGTGATCAAATCCTCCAAAACAAGATCATACCTCTTGTAAAAGTCTTGTGAAGAACTCATTGGGTCAAAGAAGCAACATAAGAAGCTGAAAATCAAATGCGTACCACACCTTTTCAAAAATCAAGGTACGTCAAGTTTGGAGATAAACTTCTATTTAGAGGGGGATAAATGCGACACCCCAAATGGTTAATTAATTTTAACACCTCATTAATATATTTAATTTAATAGTTATATGTACTAAAATGTAATTTAATTTAAGTTAGCAGTCATTATGTTTAACTAAAAAAAATGAATTAAGTAATAAGGATAAGCTTTGCCTAAAGGAGATAAGCTTGGGAAAGGCGTTTAAATAACTGCCATGTAGTGATGCCACGTGGTTGCCTTACCCAAATACAATGACCCAAGTGCTGGTACCTTGCCCAAATGCAATGGCCCAGGTGCTGGTAAAACACCTATAAATGGGTGCATGAAGTAAGAAAGAGGGAACAAGTGAAAGTGTGGTTAGTCAGTAAAATGAGGGAGTTTCAGTAAACGGAGAAGTAAAAGTAAGGGATTAATATTAAGGTACCATAAAATATTTTACATATATCTTGAGTTACCGTAAATTATTTTATGCAATTCATGTTTTATAAATTATATTAATATTTTACTTATGTTAATTATTTTATGAACCCTATTTGCTCAAATTAAAACCCATGGATATGATTGTTTAAATTTTAGAAATTATTGAACAATGTGTATATAAATATTTACTTTTGTGAGAACCACCACGGAGGTCTCATGCCTTGGGGGACTTAAATAACTATTGACCCTCTGAATTGTCACTTTAGTGACCCTCTGACAGTCCCATGCCTTGGAGGACTTAAATAACCATTGGTCTCTGATTAGTCACCTTGTGACCTTCTATTTGTCATGGATCCATTAACTTTCTATTACATTTGGTACCGTGGTTATGATTATTTTTCTATAATTACGCATTTTGTTTCCATTATTTAATAACTTGCACCGAACCAAACTATTCTCTGTTTGGCTTAAATAATTATCCATGGTAGTTTTATACCCTTATACTCTAAGTATAATATTTCTCACTCTATACGTGCTAATAGCTTTTGTCTCCTTTCGTGATGATATGTAAGGAAAAGTGGTAACCGTGTAATGGGACTAGCACAAGACTTGATAAGGACTTTTATTTTTTATTTTTTTTATTTTATAATTGTGCGATCATCAATAAAATAAATAAAAGTCCCAAGGAATTTTTTCTAAATTTATTGAGTATTTCAATTATTTATTTACCTATTTAATTTATTTACTAGTTTATCTTGCCTCCGCCTGCACCACTTAATTTGTTAAAATTAGAATTAATTAGTTAGTTGTGAATCCAGTCTTAAGCACCCAGGGTTGGGTCGTGACAAAGGTGGTATCAAAGCCAATGTTTAAAATATATATATATATATAATAAATAAATCAATAAATAAATATATATACATATATTAATATTTCTAGATTATTCTGACACATTAGTTACTATATGAATGATCTTTTCTTGCACCATAGTTAATTTTTATGTAATGTAGAGATGTTCGAGCAAAATCTCAGTGAGTTATTCTAGCATGAGCTCGAGACCATGAGTCTAGTAGGGATCTTAGAAGAGCACCATACCCCCACCTCGCCAGAGGAATTAGGAAACTCCGAAAGTATAATTAGACAACTATACCCAGTCCTAGACTATCTGACGGATCAGCTGGTATACGTACAAGTTGATCCTGACGACATAGCATTCCTGTGTTGGAGACAGAGCTCCGGCTATACACGAGGAAGATACCTTGGACCTATCCACGTTGTTGAATTCGCTCTAGGACTAGATGACCCCTGCTTTATAGTCGCGCCTTTGTCCCTAGCATTTGCTGAAAGAAGGGGAAATATATTTCCCATCGACCATATATTCACCGATACCCCAAACCCTCTGAATATTATTAATTTCTAGAACGTTGATTTTAGTAATAACTTGACATATCTTGAGATACTTGTATGGATTACTGACCGAACATTTTGGGGATATATACAATGCATCCCCATTTATGTAAGCCAGGCAACATGGGTTTGTTTTGGAGTAACGCAGTTTGAGCCCTTCATGCAGCATTATTTTCCATGACTGTTTGACTCTTTGATCTAGACAACGGAAATGAGAACTGTTTTTGTGAGCTGACCTCGATTAATTCTAATCTCTATTTTTGTACTGACAAGATTAAACTTTGACATGACTTCTAACTTTTGTAGCACTAACACCATATGTGTATTTTTGATAAAATGGGTGTTTATATATATATATATGTGTGTGTGTGTGTGTGTGTGTGTGTGATATTGGTAAATATGTGCAATGTTTATCAAATTATTTTTTCTAAATCTATACTTGTAGTAATGGCCAATGATGGTAACGGAACTAGATGGTCGGTTAGTGGAACAAAACCAACAGAAGTTACTAGTTTTCTATAAGCCCTACAAAACAACATATACAATGGAATGCCAGAACGGCGAGAAGGGTTGGTTACAGTAAAGCAGTTCCAAGATTTGAAACCCACGTTCACCGGCGGCTCAAACTCACTAATAGCAGAAGCTTGGGTCAGGGACATGGAGAAATTGTTTTGCGCAATACCTTGTACAGAAAGACAGAAAGTAACCTTCGCCATATTTACCTTCAAAGATGCACAGAAATGGTGGCTCCTTACCTTGGAGATGGAAGAAGTTGTAACTTGGGCAATATTCTTAGAGGTTTTCTACGAAAAATACTTCTTGGATTTGCTATGGGAACAAAATGCGTCAGAATTCATACACCTAAAACAAGGAGCGATGTCGGTAGCCGAATACAAAAGCAAGTTCACCCAACTAGCTCGATTCACGACATATGTCATTCCCATCGAAAGGCCAGAAAGTTTGAAGCTAGCTTAGATGATGAAATCAGAAACAAGATTGAGGTTTTGAAATTGCTAACTTATGTGGAAGTGGTGGATCGAGCATACTTCGCTAAAAAAGGGATTAAAACCTCACGTTCTAGGGAAACAAGCCACAATAAGCGTTTTTGGGGAAGAGTCAACAGAGGATCTGGTGTTGCATTCCCAAAGAAGGCAAATACGGGCTCAACAAGTTCGGGCAACCAAAATTCTGTTACCCCCAAAAGTAGCGCCATTCCAACTTGTCCTACTTGTGGAGGGACTCGTTAGGGACGATGCTACCGAGACACGAGAGCAAGCTTTAGATGTGGTTAAGTTGGCCATTTACTAAGAGATTATCCAAAGTTCACTAAACCTATAGTGGGCCCCTCTAAATCAACTCAGAAGGCTACAGTACCTGCAGGTGTGAGGAAAGACCAAAAAAGCCAAGAGAAAGCTTTTGCCATAGTGCCTAGGAACCTGAAGGTTACCGAAAATGTTGTGTTAGGTACACTTTTTATCTATGGACATTTAGCCCTTGTTCTTATTGACTCTAGCTCGACCCATTTTTTTGTTGCACCACGCTTTACTTCTAAATTAACATTGGCACCAGAACCCTTGGGATATATACTATCTTTGTTTTTTCCTTCTGGTAAGACGTATATAAATCTTGCACTATAGCCTTGAAAGGTGAAACCTTATATGTGGATTTGATTCTTCTTCGTATTAGTAACTTTGATGTGATCCTAGGGATGGATTGGCTTGTTGCCAACCATGTTTATATTAATTGCACAACCAAAAAAGTCTCCCTCCAATCACCAAACCAGCGCAAGCTCATCTTCGATGGAACTGGAGTCTCCACTCCTCCACGTATTATATCATCCATGACGGCTCAACGACTTTTGAGGAAAGGTTGTTGTAGTTATATTTGTTATGTGATCAATACTCGGCAAGTAGACCCCACACTTGATGCAATCCCTATGGTTCGAGAATTCTTGAATGTCTTGCTTCATGTACCTATTTATAGGTGTTTTACTAATACCTGGGCCATTGCATTTGGGTAAGGTACCAGCACTTGGGTCATTGTATTTGGGCAAGGCAACAATGTCGCATCACCAAATTACAAGTTCCTTAATGCCTTCCCCAAGCTTATTTCCTTAAGGCAGGCTTATCCTTATCAATTAATTCATTTTTTTTTTTTTTGGGGGGGGGGGGGGGGGGTTAAACATAATGATTGCTAACTTAAATTAAATTACATTTTAGCATATATAACTATTAAATTAAATATATTAATGCGGTGTTAAAATTAATTAACAATTTCAGTTAATTATGACATGGCTGTTGGTTTGAGAAAATGTGGTTCATCACGGAGTGAAGCTACTATCAAAAAGTCTCTCAAGCAAAAGTAAAAGTGATATTAGTTAGAAATTTCCTTCTTATTGATCGAAACTTGAGTCAAAATCTTAAATTTGTTCGTAAATTTTTCTTTTTACACTAGTCGAGCTTGTCTGTTGTTGAGGTTCAAACCAATGTTTTGAAAATCAGATCGGACCGGCCAATTTGACTAATTGACCTACATAGGTTCCTGTTTGGATACACCCAACATTTGAAAATTAGATTGGGCTGGCCAGTTTTACCTATCTAGGTTCTGGTCCGGATACACCTAACATAATGGGGTGCTAAAAAAAGCAACTTGTAAGATTCAAACTCAACACCTCAAGTATGAGGTTGCTTCTTTCCACTAAACCAACAATCAACTTCTTAAATAATAATAGAAATATTTTGTTTAATTATTTATTGTATTCCATTCTTTTTCCTTCATCTATTACTGTAATTAGCATTTTTACAAAAAATATCAATATAAAAATAAATATTTAAACTCATATATTTGGCATATATATATATATTACATTAATATTTATATTTATTTAATTATAATTTTTAATATATTTATTAAGTAATTATGCTGTCACAATTTGATCTGGTTCGACCTATTCCCTTTGTCAATTAGCTTATCAGTCCAATTTTTAAAATATTTGATAGGACAAAAGATATGAGCTAGACAAAAGTGTCAATTGATGTGTCGCAAGTTCATAACCAGGAAGTTTAGACTACTGCACACTATCCTAGTGTAATTGAATCGCTACTACCACCACATTTAGAGGATATTTCCATACCAGAACTACACTCCCTAGTTTTTCTAAATATCGGCTGGTACGTTCGTATCGTACTGGCCGATTCGTAACGAAAAATTAGAGTGCCGATTTGAATATGGACCGGTATACCGGTGAGAATGAAATTCGCAGCCGTAGCGGCCGATTCTCGGTACGTATCAGCCTGAATCCGATACATGAGCGATACAGTTCCGATACACATTTGATACCAGTTACAGATTTGCAGTTCACATTTCACAATCAGACTTCTTTGTGGCTTGACTCTATAGATCTAAGTTTCTTTCTTTGGGCTGTGTGGAGTTCACTTCAACCTTCAACTCGAGGAGACAACAACTTGTAAACAAAAACCCTCAATTGGACCAAACCCAAATCCTCAATCAAACCCAAACCCATCTCCTAGTGGCATCGATCTTGTAAAGTGTTGTAGGAAGAAGTATCGAATCGATCATTAATATAGGCCTGACTTTGCCCAAAACTGGCAAAGCCACCGCTTTCAAGCTTCTTCAAAGAATGTTTGTTGTTATGCTCTGTTTTGTGGTTGTTGTTGTTCTGTTTCTATTTTTATTTTTATTTTTATTTTTATTTTTATTTTTATTTTTTTTCTTGTTTCGCAATTGGCTTCTTAAGCCACTATTCTGCATCTTTTAGAGAGAGAGAGAGAGAGAGGAAGAGGATAAGAATGTTTGTGGTTCAAATTTTTTTATTTTTATTTGAAGAGGTTTAATCTATCAGATTTTTTATTTTAGATTTTTTTTATTATTTCAGATTTTATTTTAGAATTTTTAATATGTTAGATTTTTTATTTCAAATTATTTTTATCTCAGATATTTTTTAAAGAGGTTTTCATTTGTCAGATTTTTTTAAAGATTTTTAATTGTCAAGTAAAGAGGTTTAATAAATAAATAAAAATTCCACATCAATTTATTTATTAAAAGTTTAACATATATGCCAAATAAAAGCTTGAGACTAAAATAAATACATATCATTTAGTAAAAAATGAGACAAAAGTACTCTTACATATCAAAATTTTGATTAAAAATGATAAATTAAGGCTAAAAAAGTCAACAAAAAAAAAAAAAAAACATAAAATTGAGTTTTGGAGAGATTGCTAATGATTTTTGAAATTTCACGGTCACAAAACTCGATTCCCGATACGTACCGGTCAATACTACCGATACCGATACTCTACAATCGATACCGTTATATTAATCAATACCGTGATTTAGAACTATGATATGAAGTACAATTGCTGACACCTGTATTGAAATTTTGTGTGGGATGTTCCAAGAGAATCTGAGCACTAAGAGATCGCTGCAAGGATCCAGTTGACATGGTAGATAATGTTTGACTTCCTCAACTTTCATGGCCATTGTTATGCACATGATTATGGCAAACGTAAGAGAAAACCAATAATCAAAGACAACTTCAGTAACCCAAGGGCATGTTTGATTGGGTGGATTGGAGCATGTGATTGAGATTATTAATTCGTGGGCCTAATTATCCTATGTTTGTTTTAACATTTTGATTTAGGATTATTAATTCAATGAATAATTAATTGAACAAATTTGTAAGATTATTAGTAATGGGGTACGGATGAGATTATTAATCCAATGGATATTAATCCAATTGGATAGTGAATACCACACTAATTTAATAGGATTACTAATACTTCACTATTAGTCTTGTAAATCAAACATGACCCAAGTGTTTTGTCGATGTCCAAAGTGTCGAGTTTTTTTTGATCCAATAGTTTTGTGTACTTTGTGTGTTTTCTGGTATTGGTGCAAGTGTTGCCGTTGCTTGCAATTTTTTGATAAAGTTGCCGTTGCGGTTGATGATAGAGGTTTGAGTTTGTTTCAATGGAGTTGGAACTCGTAACTGGATGTGATTGGTCTGGAACTCGCAGCTTGAAGGTCGTTTATTTTGTTTGTCCTTTGTTGTGTTCTTGTTTTGATGTTACTATTTGATGTGTAAGAACGTTATATGATGTATTTACTTTACCTACATGTCACTTGTAACTTTAGTTATAAAAAAGTAAAAAATAAATAAATAAAGCAAAGGTCCACAATCATCAAATTATCAAAGAGTATCATTTAGGATTCATCTAAGCTAAATCACCAAATATTAGATGTAACAATAATATTACATGACGATATTACTATTCAACGTGTAATTTTAATTTGTAATATGAAACCACAACAATGTTAAATTAATGAAAGACAAGACTTGTTGATTTTAATTTTTTTTATGACTTTTTATTGACTGAGGACATTACAAAAAAAAAATAAAATAGAATCACTGTTACACAACCTAATATATATGTGATGCATACCAGTGCCCATTCCAGAAAAGTGGAACCCACCCTGAGAATAAAAAATAAATAAATAAAAAAAATAAAAATTACCAAATAATAGAAACTCTTTTTCCCAATCCCTCTCTTCTTTTTCTTCCTCGACAAATTCAAGATTCAAAGCCCCACTGCCCATGGCAAAGATACGTGCCACGATCCAAAATAAAACCCATGTAATGTTCAATTCTCATGAACAAAAAACTAATGAATAAAAAATGCTACTATATACACTAATTAATGTACTAACATTAACCAACACTAATGCCAAATTTGACAACTTAAAAATAATCTATCTTTTTATCTTTTTATTTATTTTTCATCACATCACCTCTCTACTTTTCTACGTATTTTTTTAATAAAAAGGCAAAACATACACTTATTTAGGTCAACCCAAACAACCTCTAATTATGACCTTATTAATAATTTCACTCATTATACAAATTACAAATATCAAAAAATCTTAAATTATACTACATCATCAATTAATACACTAATTAATACACTGATTTGTACATATAGCATTACTCAATAGATAAAACCAACTCTCTAGGGCTATTTTTTTAATAAACTATTGAACTAATATTTTATTTTGAACAAAACTACTGAACTACATTGGGCCAGATGTTCGTAAGTGCCCATTCAGCTACATTGGGCCAGCTACACAATGGCCCAAATATTTGACATTCACCACCAACAAATAATTAAGCTGCAACACCACTAATACTTATTTTATTTTTATAAGTGCATTAAATCAAATATAGAACCAACACGATCCGCTTGCCCAGTTCATAGGGCTTAGGAAGGACCCTGTTGTCTAGGCCAAGTTATTGGTCATAAAAAAAATTTAAATCACAAAAGCTAGCAAAACCAACCAGATTGTCATATTAAATGAGAAGTCTGACAACAAAATTGTAAATTCAACTTCAAAACAAGTCTCTGAAAAACCAGTGTCCAAAAACTTGAGCATGAAAGGATAACATCTAGCCAATACCACCAGAATAGAAACCACAATGTATAACTACAACCTAACAAATCATTCTTCCTCAGCTACTGCTCCCTTCTCGCTGACATAAATACCATCAAGGAACTTCCGGATATCTTTGTTCTTAACATGACATTTCTGATAAAACAAATACAGATAACAATGTTAGAAAGGGCCGTAATGCAGTGTGAAGCAGAAGAATGCAAGTGTAAGAGCAGATAGATTTCTACAAATGTATGTGCATGGATATAAGAAAGAGAGGAAAATACTTGGTTTATCAGGGCAGCAGACCGAGAAACAAGTTCAATATCATTCCCATCCAATACCAGTTCATCCTTAACTTTCTCAGACCGGAGAATGGAAACCCCGTCAAGCATATCAACTTTCCTCACCTGATGCAAACAATAAGTGAAATCATTATTAGAGACTACGAAATGGAATGTTGACTTCTTCACACATTGATATGCATGTACATTTTGTTAATCCATTTTGCAAGGCATAGCACAAGAAAGATATCAAAGCATCCACTCTGAGATATCCCAAGCCACAAAAAAATATTACTTGACTGGCATGTCACAGTGTTCACATATACATCTGTACATTTCTACATGTGCACATATAAATAGAATTATTTTCTTTCTCCTTTTCTCCTTATTGAAAAAGTACAGCGAGGCCCATTTTATTTTTCCCATGTTTAAAAGAAATCAAATATTCAGGTATCAATGAAAATGAGAATAGGTCCCAACAATATTTCCAACAAGCATCAACATAAAGCAGTTAATCAACCAAATATTTTTGATTGACATGAATCACATTAAAACATCTGCTTTCCTGTAGAATAGGAAAACCGTAAATTAATATCTTATAGAACATTAATTCACAGATTCAAGTAATGTTGTGATGACACCACAATAAGCCAGCTGGACTACAACATGTAATTGGTAAACATGAAAAGAACGGACATGCCAATGTTCACTTCACAAATCACACACACCAATACCACAAAGTGAGATTTAATTTAAATTTAATAGACAACTTCCCATTTGAAATTTTATGCAATAATAAAGCTGAAAATTAACTAAACTAGCTAACTAGGTCTGCAAAGGCTTACAAGTCCATTAAAGAATATTTTAGCTCCAATAAACAGAAGGTGATAGCTATGTTACAAAACAGGTCTCAGAGTTGCAAAAATGAGCATTGTCATCACCTTACATCATGCTTTTTGTTAAAGCATTTTTCACTAGATTTCATGAAAGCATAAAAGAAACTGAAATCATGAACTCATAATAACCCAACTCCCCAAGAATATTGTAATTAAAATTACATTCAGCATTAGCGTTCACCATCTCCAATCCAAAGTTTAATCAGATTTAAGCTAATTACACTAAAAAAATCAATGACCCAAGTAAAATTTCTCAGTCAGCTATCATTATCGCATCTCAAACATCCAGAGGAATAAATTTCAACCAAACCACCATTGTCAAACAAACTACCCACTATTGTCTTCCTAATCTTTTGATGGGGCATTGAAGTCTAAGCAACAATTCTAATCTTTCTGCGGCTTACAAATTCCAAATGGAGCTGCTACACATACAAAAACTACCCAAAACAAGTCCATTCAAAAGCATTTCCTATATTTTTGCCTCAATAAATTCATTAAAATCCATATAAACAATATAGATCTATTGTATGTAAATAACTATTCTATTGCACAGAGGATGAAGCAATCATTTTCCAAGAATGCCTCTCAAATTCACATCCAGCAACTACTCTAAACCATTTTCAGATTGAAAAGTGTAAGAATTTGTTATGCAAGCGATGATATCAAATAGGGAAAACGAAAGAAATTGAGATGAGTATGGACCTTCTTTTCACCAAGAAAGTTACGGATCTCGATGGACTTGTTTCCATTGGTGATGCTGGCGTTGATCGGAAAATGAGCGTAGACGAAACGCATCTTGTATCGGTAACCCTTGGTGACACCGTTGATGAGGTTATCGACATGGCTGAGCGCGGTGCGAATGGCGGCGGTAGTTTTCCGAGATCCGAACCAAGCATCGATCTTCAGCTTCTTCTTCCCTGTTTCCTCATCTGTGATCAGCTGGAAATCCAGGTTCAGATGCTTGAAATTGCGAGTCAGCTTCCCTCTAGGTCCCTCCACTTCGATCATCTTCGCCTTCACTTTGATCTTCACCCCATCTGGGATGTCCATGGTCTCCGACGACAAAATCGTCTTCATCTCGCACTCTCTCTCTCTCTTTCTCTCTCTCTCTGTGTTGTGCGAAGATCGGGGAGGCGAGGCAACCAAAAACCCTAGCTAAGTGTGACTGTATTTATACTCGTCTCTTTCGCCTCTCTATTGTGGAAACCTAAAGCCCTCAAAATGCGCAGTGTCTCAACTTTAAAATCCAGGTATTGAGAGAGAGCCCTAATATGAGTGGAGTGGGTTTGTTTGTTTATGGGGAGTCATGTGTATTGTTAGAGCCTGGTCCATGTCAATTAAAGAATTGACCCATATGTATTTTTTTTAGGCCCAAGTCAATCAAGTTCAAATTACCAAAAATTGCCCTGCCCTGTTTAGCTTTGGGGTTTTCAAAATAATTTTTAAATTTTAAATTTTAAATTCTTATTTTTTTTGTTTTTATTTTTAGTGAAACTTTTAATTATTTTTTTTAGTTAGATACACTTAAAAAGTATAAAAATTATGAAAGAAAGATTTTAGTAAATATAAAAAATAATATATATTTTTATATTTTTATTTATTAATATTCTTAAAGATTTGTTCATAAATATTTTACTTTTTAAATTCGACTAAAAAAAAAATTGATTAAAATATTAAAAATTATTAAAAATAGAAGACCAATTGAAAATGAGAAATTATTTTTGAAAAGTGAAAACCAAACATAAATTTCAAAATTATGATCCATCTTTTTCGACTAACTTAAAAAAATTAAGTGGGCAAAATTCAGATACTCCAACGTTAAGTTGTACGATATTTTTGTAAAGTTGTTATATAATAATCTAGAAGATATATGGCATATTTAAGTGGTGAACTACAATTTAAAAAACGGCAGGCTAGCATAATGTGATGGTTTTTTTTTTCTTCAAAAGTACTAATATAATAGTTGCATTGCATGCTTGATAAGGTGCACTACAAGAAAATCAAGTTTTATCAGTATTTTTTTTATTGTAGTGGTCCGAAAAATGTTCCTGTAAGTGGGTCATTGTAACTGTTGTTGACCACAATTTAAAATAAAATTTCCTTCCTCCTTTTTAACTGTTATGGTGTATTTAGTCGTCCATTTGGCCATTGAGGCTAAAATTGGTGGCCCAGTTCATTATAGATAGATGTATCTCATTGAAAGGTTATGCATAACAACTTGTATCCATTTGTGTTTTTAACTTACATCATATTGACATCCAATTTAGTTGATCTATAATTATACTATTTTTCATGTAGGTATCTCCAACTATTGAAATCTTATGTTCGTAACAAAGCCTATCCAACGGGCTCTATTGTAGAAGGATACATAGCTAAAGAGTGCTTTATATTTTGTTCGTGGTATTTGAAATCTATTAAAACCATATTCAATCGACCCTTAAGAAATGTTGAAGATTCTACAGGGGTAATAATGAATACCAAGCTTGATCAAAAGCCATGGATACAGGCACATCGTTATGTGCTATTTAACAATAATGAAATTCAACTATTTCAGATGTAAGTAATATTTATGAGTTATGGCATATATATAAGTTTGAGTTTTCCATTTTAATACTTGCAATGGTAACACAAATTAGGTTTGTATATTCAGAGAACACTAGGAGCATACACTACAAGAAAAGGGACTTTATAACATGGAAGCATTTGTGACGGCAACTTACCATCGCAAAAAGTGATTTGTTGCGACGGCACCACTTGCTGTCGCAAATGAATGGGGTTTTTAGCAACGACATCCTTTCTTGTCACAAAAAAGTAACTTTTTGCGACGACAACAACTGCAGTCGCAAATAATGTACATTTTTTGCGACGGTAACCCCTGCTATCACAAATAAAGCTGTTTTTTGTGACGGCATGAACTGCAGTTGTAAATAAGAGAGTTTTTTTATACGGTAATAGGTGCCGTCGCCAAAAAAAAAAAAAAAAAAAAAAAAAAGGCGAGACTGTTTTGATGAGACGGCATTAGAAGTATTAGTGATGGCATTTTGCCGTCGCAAAAAACTGAAATTTTTGTAGTGTTTCACCCATTTTTTCATCTTCCTGTTGCTCTTTATCTCTCTCTCTCTCTCACTCATCTCTCGTATATTTTTTTTGTTTTCACTAAATTTTTTTTTAATATTTTAAGTTTTTGATTTTTATTTTTAAATACACCTAACTTAAATACACTTAAAAAAAATATAATATTTGTGAAAAAAATCTCTTTAAAAAATTCTCTTTCTCTCTCTCTCTCTCTCTCTGTCCCCCACACTATGCTCGCGTTGCTCACTCTGTCCCTCATCTTTTCTCAATTTATCGATCTCTTTCTCTCTCTCTCTCTCTCTCTCTCTCTCTCTTCTCTTTCAATCGTTCATTTCTCATTTCTCTTAATCACTTGTCGAAAGAGAAAAAAGTCAAAAAATAAAATGGGCCTATCTCTCTCTCGTTCATCTCTTTTTTCTCTCTCTCATCTCTCTTTCTCTCTCTCTCTCTCACTCATCACTCTTCTCTTTGGCTCGCTCATCTCTCTGTGCTCTCTATCTCTCTTGCTCACCTTTCTTCTCTCTCTCTCTTGTTTATCTATTTTTCCTATATTTCTCACACACACACACACACACACACACACATACACACACACACTCATCACTCTTTTCTCTAGCTCTCTCATCTCTCTTTGCTCTTTATCTTTCTTGCTCATCTTTCTTCTTTCTATATATATATATATATATCTCTTGTTCATCTCTTTTTGTTATCTTTCTCTCTCTCTTTGTCTCTTTCTCTCTCTCGCTCTCTCATTTTTTTTCTCTCTCTGTCTCTCTCTCTCTTTGTCTCTCTCACACTCATCTCTCTTCTCTCTCAATCGTTCATTTCTCTCAATCACATTCATCTCTTTCTTTGAGCCCATTATTATTGAAAGAGGAAAAAGTCAAAAAATGAAATGGGTCTCTCTCTCTCTCTCATTTCTCTTCTTTCTCTCTTCTCTTTTCTCTATCTCTCTCACTCATCTTTCTTCTCTATCTCTCTCACTCTTTCTTACTCATCTTTCAACTACTGTAATCAGCCAAGGAAGTCAGCCCAGTCTTCCTCCAGTCAATCTTGGCAGTCTCTCATCTAGTGGCTCCAAGCCCAAATCATCAAAGATCAAATCCAAGGGAAAGTCCAAAGTCCCAAGGGTTCCGGACCAACCCAAGTCAAAGTCCAAATCACAGCTCACCCGAAGATTCAACCTCTGCCACCCCATTGTTCAACTGGATCCACGGATCAATTGCTTCAAATGGCCCGTCTCCTAGTAGATCAAGCCCAAGCCCAATTAAAAATGAACAATCTCTGCCGCCCAACAGTCTAGTTAGGAAGATAGTTGAGCAGTTGAATGATCCACCAATCAACTTTGGTTATGATCGTCACGAGTTTCATGATGCTCAGGACCCATTTGCTTGAAATAATCAACATAGGATTCTTTATAAATATAAAATTGACTTCAATCACTACTCTTTTGAGAAAAGCTGTCAATTTATATTTATTCTGACTCCTTTATTCACATGCTGCATAGTTAATCAATCAGCCGAAAGTAACCGATACCTTTCGGTCCTCAATCTCGCCATTGCTTTCATCATTTAGCCAACTCACATGTGCATAGTTAATCAATCACCGAAGTAACCGATACACTCGATCCTCAATCTTGCCAATTGCTTTCATCATTTAGCCAACTCACATGCTGCATAGTTAATTTGGTTTTCTATATATTTGTAATCTATTGTAATTGTTTGGCAGATTCCAATTTTCTTGAACCTTTTAGTTTGTAAAGAAAAGAGTGTTCTGCTAAGTTAGGTTTACCTTGTTCTGTTCTGCTATTCAGGATCCTTGCAGATTACAACAATTGTAAGTGCAAGTTATTTTCTGTAATGAATTAAAATTGTGTTTTAATTAAATATTTTGATTTTGAATTATATTTTGTTTTGTGCATTCCAATTCTATGTTTAAATTGTTTCATCTTTGATTTCGTAATCCATGGTTCTTCATTCTTGTTGCTGCTTCCGCGGTCTTTGAGCTCGAGCTTGAAAAAACAAATTAAACTTAAATTAATTTACTTATTAAGATTAAAAAAATACAAATTTATGAGTAAAATATACAATAATGCTCATATTAATAATAAATTTCATCAATCAAATATGTAAATTTACACAAACACCAAACATAAATAGAAAAATATAATAGATTATTAAAATTTTATTTGATATATTATTTTAAATATTTATTTATTTATTTTTATGTTCATGAGCTTTATTGAGCCGAACTTAGGGCTACTCGAGCTTGGCTCGATTAATAAATGAGCCTAAAAATCAAGCTCAAACTCATTCATTTAGGAAACGAGCCAAGTTTAAATTGTTCACAAACAATTTGGTTCGTTGTAGCCCTCATGACCCACATATTCCTCCCCTTTCATGCGGTTGCTCTCAATCCCGAAGCTATGGAGAAATTATTTAATGCTTTTGTAACAAGTCTATGTGGTGCTCTAAATCAATAGTTATTGGTCTAAATCATGAGACCCACCACTTTTATATTAAAGTTTTAAGAGACAAAATGTTAAGCGTCAATCTCTAAATGGAAGAGAGTAATACTCCTAGAGAATTGTATAATTTCTCCAAGCCATGGCCTCTCTCAACCAAGACCACGTTCATGGAATTACATCCTAAACCTTAATCGATTATATTCTTTGTCTATATGTTTTTTCTTCGGATTCATTGTTGACATGCCAAATTAGCTCTCATTTACGGAGAAAAGAAGAGGGTTTTGGTTGGCTACTTTGAAAACTTGAATAGGATTTAGTTATTGAACTTAATTTCGAATCTTATGGTTATATCTTGCAATTTGCAACTATGTATTCAGTACAAGAAAACACACCTTTGGCGACTAAATTTTTAGTCGCCAAAAGTCCTTTTTTAGTAGCCAAAAGTCGAATTTTCACTTTTCCTGACTAAATATTTTAGTCGCCGATTTTGTCGCGAATACCTTTGGCGACTAAAAAAGTGTTAGTTGGCAATATACAGGTCTTCAGCGACCAAAGAATTTGTCACCAACAGTCAATTCCATTTTTGAAAATTATACATTTAGTGTATACATTTAGCGACTAAACTTTTAGTTGCCAATAGTGAATTTTTTATTTATTTATACATTTGCCGACTATTTTTTTCATCGCCAATAGTCAATCTTTTGGCGACCACAGAGTTTAGTCGCCAAAAGCATATTTGAAAAAAAAAAAATTACCCTCTTTTGTTCCCAGGTTTCGAACCTGAGACCTCCCACCAAACATTTACCAGCACACTCCCCCCATTATGCCACTACAACATCACATGAATATAAATGCAACATATATTATTTATATATTACTTTGACCGGTATTAATACAAAACTATATATAAATATAATTATATATATTCAATATAATTTATGTAAAAAATAAATTATTTAGTAAAAGAAAATTTAGATCACTTTTGGCGACTAAATCTATTATTTAGTCGCCAATTCTATAATTTTGGGCTACTAATTAATTTTCAGTCGCTAAAAAAATATGTTTCGCCTAAAAACGTTCCCTTTTGGTGACTAAACCTGTTTTCAGTTGCCAAAAACATCCCCTTTTGGCTACTAAAGTGAATTTTAGTTGCCAATTGACTGTTTTTAGCTACTAATTTTTTTTTAGTCGCCAAAACACGTAGAATCGGCGACCAAACTGTTTTTTAGTCGCCAAAACCTATATTTTTGGCTACTAAATGTTTTTAGTCGCCAAAAACCTTAACCTTTGGCTACTAAAATTTTTTTAGTTGCTAAAACCCCTATATTCGGCAACTAAACTAACTTTTAGTCGCTAAAACCCTTATATTCGGCGACTAAACTCTTTTAGTCGGCAAAAGTGACCAATTTTGGCAACTAATTCCATTTTAGTCGCCAATTCTACTACTTTCAGCGACGAAAAATCCAGTTTTAGTCGCCAAATTTGCTTTTTGTTGTAGTGATTGAATCCACACAGTAGAACAACCTTGGGTTTTCCATAGTTTGATTGTATTGTTTCATGGGCCACAATGATATTTCCATTTATCAGTTCAATGTTTGAAGAATCGTTTTGGGCTTTATTTTGGTTCTTAAGTATTAGGTTTTATTCTTGGCAATCCCGGTTGACAAGGATTTCTATAAAAAGTTGATTTTCTTTCAAAACTAGGATTACTTTTGTTTTCTTTAAGAAGTTGGTTTTCTTTCAAAACTAGGATTACTTTTGTTTTCTATAAGCAGTTAGTTTTCTCCCAAAACTAAATTAATTCCTCCAGATCTTCTTTTTGGTTCTTAAGGTTTATATCTGGGGATATTTTGTTAGTTTTTTTTGATATTTTATTAAGTATTCAACTCATGGTTTAAAGAGAGTACATCAAAGGTTTTGTTTGTTATATACAAGAGATAGAGAGTTGTTCTTCGGTGGATTCTGAAGAATTCGAGCCTGAAGCTTCGGTGGATTCTGGAGTGGCTCATCGTAAAGACAATTCTGAGGTGAAGACGGGGTTGGAAGAGGCACATAGAGGTTGGTTCAATTAGGCGTGGATTCGCTAGGTAATTGAGAGTATACCTGTGTAATTCCTTTAAATCTTCTTAGTGGATTGTTTTGTGGTTGTTGCCAGTGGTTTATTAATCACAGTTGGAGGTGTTCAATTGTGGTTTTTTCACGTAAAATCGTTGTGTCAATTTGTCTTTTATTGTTTGATTGGATTGTTATATTCTGCTTAAAATTGGTACATAATCACAAATCAACATCTAGGGTTTCTAGATTTTTCAATTGGTATCAGAGTGGGTCGTTCTATTTTTTTTAAAAAACAAATTCTTTTAGAATGAGATCTTGTTTGATTTGTGATAATTGATTCAATTCGTGAGGATGAAGAGCTTGAGTAAGCTTATGAAAAGTTGTATAAGGAGTCTCTTAAGTTATTCAAATTAAATGACAAACTCACAACGAAGCTCAAAGCATGTGAAAGTGAGAATGTCAAGTTAAAAAAAGAGATTTCCGAGGTTAGGAATGATGCCCTTAAGATTTCTAATGATCGACAAGCTCTTTGTGCAAAACTTTTGACTTGTGAGACAGAGAGGAATGAGCTACAGCAAATTTATGCAACATATAAAGAAAAGATTGAAACTCTCGAGATGTCTCAAGTTACTTTGGAAGAACTAATGATCAAGAAAGAGGAAGAACTCAAGTGTGCTATGGCTACTATTGGTCTTTGGAACAGAGTAGGAATGGCAACGAGGCGGGGCGGGGCGGGGCTAGGGATCACCCCCCCGTCCCCGATCCCCGATGGTGGCAATTTCCCCCGTCTCCGGTCTCGACCCCGACGGGGAGCCCATCACTGCCCCCGTCCCCGTCCCCTAACGGGGATCGGGTTTCCCTGACCCCGATCATTTCCCGACCAAAAGAAAAAAAAAAATCAAACTACAACAACAGCAACAATGAAACAGATCTACAACAACAACAACAACATTCAATGCGATTACAATGCTATTACAAATCCAAAAAATAAATAAATCTATCTTACAGATCTGTTATCAACAACAACATTCAACAACAATCGTTGCAGATCGACGGAGATCTGGAGGACGGTGGAGATCTGGAGCGGAGAGAGAGAAGCCGAGAGAGAGAGAGGAAGACGACGGAGATCTAAAGCGGAGAGAGAGAAGCCGAGAGAGAGAGAGGGATGGCTCGATCGTTGCAGATCGGCGAAGATCTCAGACAGCGGAGAAGGAATCGGCGGTGGCGAGAGGAGGACAGCGGAGGACCTCCGCCGGAGGGAGGGAGTCGGTGGTGAGAGGAGGACAGCGGAGGCCCTCCCCTGGAGGGAAGGAGTCTACGACGGTCGGTGGTGGGAGTGTTTGAGAGAGAGAGACAGAGAGTGAAACCGAGAGGGAGAGAGGTTGAATAGAGAGAATGAGTGAGTCTGAGAAAGAGATGAAATGAGGGAAGTTTTGATATATATATATATATAATAATTATAATTTTGCTTTGGGAAAAGGTGAGGCGGCAGGATCAGGCGGGCAGGGCTAAGCAGATCCTCGTCCCCCCTAACAGATCGGGGATTGGTTTTTAAATACCGTCCCCTTCCCGTCGGGGGTATTTTTCGAGAAAAAACTGCTAAAATCGAGGTCGAGGTCGGGGTCTGGGATCCCCGTCGGGCCGGTTTCAAATTGCCATCCCTAGAACAGAGGATCAAAGACTTTGGGCAATATTATTGGGTCTCAACAAATTTGTTCTGACAATAGTGGCATTGGCTTTGGTGGTAAGAAAGAGCAAAAACAGAAGGCTTCCATATCTTGTGATACAAGAACTCAAGGAAAGGGAGAACAAAAAATTCAATATAAGGATAGACTTCTCAAACTTCCTAGAGTTGGTAAGGCCAAAGAAAAGAATGTACACTCTGTTTTTATTTGTCATCATTGTGGTATGCATGGTCATATTCACCCTTATTGTTATGAATTGCATGGGAGAATGTCTCATAGAGATGGAAGAAATTCTAATATCTCAAGGGGTAGGAGACATTTCATTGGTCATAAGGAGGTTAAGGGTCATAATAAATCTTGCTATTTTGATTTGCTTGAGACCAAACATGAACAGAGGTTGTGTTTACTTAGACCTAGGAATAGGAAGTTGAAAACCATGTCAAGACGGGTTCTCATTGAAAGGGAAGGGAACGATAACGTCAAGACACTACCCAAAAATCGCAATTCTCACAACTTTGTTTATACTAAAGCGGTTTGGGTGAGAAAACTTAGCTTGTATTAATTTGTTTATTTGTTTTAGTTTTTGGGTTTCTGTGTATTTTTTTTAATGAGAAAAAAATGTGTGCTTGTTTATTTTCTGACATGTTTTGTTTTCTAAAAAAATAAAAAATAAAAAAAATGTGTGCATGTTCGTTTTTTTGTCTTGCTTTGGTTAAGAAAAAAAATGAAAAAAAAAAAATCCAAAAAGATTTTCTTAGTATGGTTTTGCAAACTTGAATTTTTTTTTTTAAGATGTCCTTGGTGCATATTGGAATTGATAAGAATATCCATTACATGTTAATATGTGTATGCTTTCTGTGGTCATTACTCATTTTGGAGCTTGTGTTTTTTTTATTAGTATGTCTCATTCTGTACACACTCTTGGATTAGCAAATATCGGAGTCTTCCGCCTTAGTGATTATTTTTTCTCTATGGATTTCTAGCATTGTATCTTTTGCTTTTCTAGAGGAATTGACATATACTAGCATATCATGGGTGATGTTGAGTCTCTTAACCATCTTCCATCTTTTTGTATCTCCATGGCTTTCCCCTCTATTCTTTGTAGTCCAACCATGAGAAAAAGGTTATCTCAGAGTCACCAACCAGGCCATCCTTATTATATCCATGCTTCTCTGGTTCAATTTCCATACTCTTGAGCATGTCAGCCGCCAATAAGTGTGCAAAAGAAAGAAAAAAAAAATGTGAAAAAGAAAAAAAAAATGTGCAAAAGAAAGAAAAGAAAAAGATGTGAAAAAAAAATAAAAAAAAAATAAAGGATTCATTGATTGAGGGGGAGCCTCCGCTTTTACTCACCAAATACCTCTTGATTCCTTGTGGTTTGACTTTCCGTAGTTATGCTTAGATTCTCTTGTTGGAGGTCTAGCTTTTATGTTACTACTGGGATTTGAATCTAGTGTTTGTCGAATCCCAAGAGTCACACACACACTTTTATCATGGGATCTATGCTTTTCATATAATGTATTACTTTCTTTTATGAGGAATTTTCTAAAGGCTGTGCACATTGTGTTTTCAAGTAATTGTGCTTCTTGGATAGTCTTGTGTGTATTAAGGTACTAATCTGAAATTCCTTGTCTGCTCCACCATATTATTTTTTGTTTTTTTTTTCTTGTTCACTATTTTCAGTGTATGTGGTTGTTTTTAGTGAGGGGGAGTTTGGTTTATTGTTACAAAAGTTTGTTCGCATAATGACTTTGATTTGTTTGGTAAGGAAGATTGGCTTTAGTTGTTTTGCATGTTGCTTTGCATTCTTGCATGCTCCTGATATTTACATCATCATATCATTGCTTGTGTGGTTTATGATCATGCTTTAGTTGATTGAGCTTTCTTTGTCAATTCGTGACAAAAAGGTGTTGTTCATGTTTTCATGCTACATGTTCTTAATATCTCTAAGTCGCATCTATTCATGTTTTTCATCTCATGCTTCAAGATAATCTTGTCATATGTTTATTATTTTTTTCATATACTCTTGTGGCACTAATAGTTGTTTTGGAGATTGTGGCACTAATAACTATTTTGCAGATCATGACCTTGAGATAGAAGTTGGCTTTTGTTGGCTGTTATGGGTTGGGGTGATTAGGATTTTATTTGTTAGGTGTGTTTTGTCACGACATTGCCAAAGGGGGAGATTGTTAGGTTTTATTCTTGACAATCCCGGTTGACAAGGATTTCTATAAGAAGTTGGTTTTCTTTCAAAATTAGGATTATTTTTGTTTTCTTTCAAAACTAGGATTATTTTTGTTTTCTATAAGTAGTTGGTTTTCTTCAAAAACTAAATTAATTTCTCCAGATCTTCTTGGTTCTTAAGGTTTATATCTGGGGATATTTTGTTAGTTTTCTTTGATGTTTTATTAAGTATTCAACTCATGGTTTAAAGAGAGTACATCAAAAGTTTTTTTGTTATATACAAGAGAGAGAGAGAGAGTTGTTCTTCAGTGGATTCTGAAGAATTCGAGCCTGAAGCTTCTATGGATTCTGGAGTGGCTCATCGTAAAGACAATTCCGAGGTGAAGACGGGGTTAGAAGAGGCACATAGAGGTTGGTTCAATTAGGCGTGGATTCGCTAGGTAATTGAGAGTATACCTGTGTAATTCTTTTAAATCTTCTTAGTGGATTGTTTTGTGGTTGTTGTCCGTGGTTTTTTAATCACAGTTAGAAGTATCCAATTGTGGTTTTTTCACGTAAAATCGTTGTGTCGATTTGTCTTTTATTGTTTGATTGGATTGTTATATTCTGCTTAAAATTGGTCCATAATCACAAATTTTCTTAAGGTTTATATCTGGGGATATTTTGTTAGTTTTCTTTGATATTTTATTGAGTATTCAACTCATGGTTTAAAGAGAGTACATCAAAGGTTTTGTTTGTTATATACAAGAGATAGAGAGTTGTTCTTCGGTGGATTCTGAAGAATTCGAGCTTAAAGCTTCGGTGGATTCTGGAGTGACTCATCGTAAAGACAATTCCGAGGTGAAGACGGGATTGGAAAAGGCACATAGAGGTTGGTTCAATTAGGCGTGGATTCGCTAGGTAATTGAGAGTATACCTGTGTAATTCCTTTAAATCTTCTTAGTGGATTGTTTTGTGGTTATTGCCCGTGGTTTTTTAATCACTGTTGGAGGTGTCCAATTGTGGTTTTTTTCACGTAAAATCGTTGTGTCGATTTGTCTTTTGTTGTTGGATTGAATTGTTATATTCTGTTTAAAATTGGTACATAATTACATATCAACATCTAGAATTTCTAGATTTTTCATTAGGAATCAAATTAGATTTTGAAGGTGGAAATTTAAGGATTTCAGTTACTCTAAAGTTGATCCTAAACACGCAGAGCAAGACTTTGGGAGTGAAGTTAGGGCCTCCAATATTTATGTTAACTGAAAGCCCTTCTTCATGCAATCCAAACACAACTTTTCAACAATTGAACTCTTGTTGATGTAGAAACCCAAACAGCTCATAATATTTAGTCGAGAAAAAAACATTACACAAAACCGCAACAGTCTTATAACTAACACAAATTGATTTCTTTCAAATGATAGGTAGTGAAGTTTACCGCTTCATTGTTTTAATTGCATTATTATCACATAATAAATAAATATATAAAAAGCATTATTCTACCTAAGAAATAATAGACAATATAGTTGCCTTGACTCTCATAATATCATCAATGTTTTGTTCCTTAATATGTTTGCATATTGGTTGTTACGATGGTTTCATTGTGCATTTGCATTGGTAAGGGAAATCCATGTTAGAAGATGGAAAATGAACATTACTTAGATTCGGTTTGGATGGATGGATTTTAAATAAATGGATTTGAGGTTAAAATATAACAGAGTTGATTATTATATATTGATTAAGAAACTAAAGGAGAATATATAGTAGAGTAAAAAACAGACGTAATTTACTGCCACAAGTATAATCTTTGTTATGAAGGATTTCATAACTACATTTACGTTGGTATTTCAAATTTGTCATAATCTATCATGGTGAAGCTCTTAAATTTCCCAAATTCATTCGTTTGAATTTCACCAATCCAAAAGCAGCCTTAAGGTGTCAAAATTACCTTGTTAAGAACAACCATCCGGTCATTCCAGGTGAAATGCCTATGTTCTTGGTGGGACCAATAATGTTTTTGTTTATATGTTGGTTATGCATTTAAATATAAGCTTTTCATATTCAGTGTGTTGGTTCTGTGGACATTCTTTTGGGATTCAATCAACTTTAATCTCACCATAATTGACTGAGATGTGTTAATCTGTCAGTTTCCCATCTAATTAATTCAAGCAGTACATTTGCAATTCTCAAGAATTTATAAGTGGCAACACATGATCACTTTCAAAAAAAGGAAGAGAATTTCAATATTCAAGTGAAAAAAGAAGTTGAGATTGTAATCTAAATTAGTGAGGTCAGATGTGATATGAAGCGTTTGTTATTTAACTATTTTTTATATCTGCAGATATTGTGGGATACCTGTAAGTTAGGGGAATTTGAGAAATTCAGCCCTGAAGTCTCTTTGTCACGCTTGCATTATACACGCATGTACTTGAATGTTTCTAATGATGCCTTTTTTACGTGGCTGTTTCAAATTTGTTTTTAACATAACATGTTTAGGTTAAACTCAATGCAGTCAAGAAAAGATATGTCATCTTGTGCTTCAATAGTTTTTTGTCCCATTTTGGTTACGATCCTACTTACAGTATGAAGATGTTTCTTGAATTTTCATTAAACCAACTTGCCAAAATTGTCATGTATTATTGAGTTCATGTTTGGAGATATTGATATGATTTCTTTGTTTCTTGTTTAATCAATAAAATAAATTCTCAGGAAAAATTTCCACGTGAACTTACTTTTTTTTCTTTCAAGCTGTGTTTTTTGGCCTTTGGTTAAAAAAAGCATTATAAGAGTCAACCAAAGGAAATATTGATTATGCTTGGGTAATTGCGTTTTTGGGTTACAACATCTACATTTTAGGCATATCTTTGTGGTGGGTACTTCATTGCGCATGTGAGTTGTTCAAGTTAAAGAAAACAAAGCATACTTTCTTGCAGACATGAAGGCCCACGGTGAGAGCCATTTTTTTCTTCTTCTTTTACTTTCTTTCTTCTTTTTTGATGGCTACGCATGGCCCTTTGGTTAAATAACTAGGTGTTAGGCAATCTTCACTGTATTTAAAAGATATTAATTCTATTGTGTACAAAACAACAACTAGAATTAAAGAAATAAAGAAAACGAGAGAATATGTTTGATTACAAAAATTAAACTCGAAATAAAAATAAATAAATAAATAACAGATTTTATTTTGTTACAAAAACAAAATTAAAATCTGATTAAATAAACAAATTAAAAACAGAATAAAATTAAACAACTTACTTGGTTAATTTCTTTGAATGATTTTTCTGATCAAGTCCAGTGTTTAACACTGTGTCCTTAAGACAGATTCATCATCTCCACGGTGCTTTCAGAATTTGGACGTCTATCTCCCAGGATGAAATGATCTTCTACAAACAATAGCAGTACTACAAATTGTTTGCCTTAAGAATACACTAAGTGTTTACATTCTTTCTTTCAGAATAAAAATGCAGCAAAATGCAGAGAGAATTATAGAGAGGATGGAGTACGAAAATTGAAGTGAAAAATCCAAATGGGAGGCTGGTCTATATATAGATGTATTGGTGGCTTTTGGTTTTGAATTGAACAAGTATGAAACCTGTTGGTTTTGAATTTGAACCTGTTAATTCAAATAGATAGCAAAACGGGAAGGGCCCTGTTTGGGTGTGCGTAAATACCAAACAAGTTTATTTCGGGAAGGGCCCTGTTTGGATGAGCATTAAATCCAAACTAATTTAATTCTGTTTGAAAACGGGAAGGGCCCTGTTTGGATGAACAAAAAAAATCCAAACCAGTTTATTTGAATTAAATTCAAATGTTTTTGGCCCAAAAAGATTAGTATTGGGCCGAACAAGCCCAACTTCACACCACGGACGGCGGCGGCGGAGTGCGCGTGTGGTGATTTTTGGGTCCAATGGGTCTAGCTCATTTTGCCCATAACCTCTCCCTCTAAAACACTTGGGTACCCCTTGGGGCACACCCCAAGTACCAAACCCATGCCTTATAAACCCTCTCAAAACCTCCCACCAAATCAATGTGGGACAAGCCTTATTCAACCTTAAAGGAATTTTCACCAAAACTCCATTTCCATGGAGCTTACTTTGGCTTCAATTTCCCATTCACTCGGTAATGGTTTTGAACAACCAAATATACCACGTGAATCACAACGCGGTATAGAACGTGTTATCACTTTGACCCGTGTAAATCGATGCACGGGGCCCACCTAAAAATTTGACCAAACTTAGGAAAAAATTCTGGTTTTACCCAGAATTTTATAACCATTTCCAACACTAGGATATGTCAAGATATCTATTATTATCATTAATATATATATATATATTTACATTTTTTCTTTGGAATTTTTGCTTGTGTAGTGTAGTAAGATTCTATTGACATTTTATTCATAGCCTCAGTGGAATTTATACTTTGAAGTCCAAAAGGTCTTTCTACAACCAAATCGTGATGATCCACCTCCTTTGATCGAAAAATCCATTTCTTCCACAACTCCATTCTTTCCTCACTTGATGGGTCAACAGAACTTTCGCTTTGATCCCAACGAATGAATTATGTACCCTGCCTATTATAATCCGAACGAGATTCTATTGACATACTATGAACCCGTCTCTTCTGTCCTTATCTTCCCTAGCCGGGCTAATTGGATGCAATTTATTCTCACTTCCTTTTGTCCTCTAGTTTGGTGCTTGCTTCTCAGAAGGGACTGTATTAGTTAGATTCCTAAGTCAAACATCCCTTCCTATTAAGCTTTTGGTTTACTTCACTTGACAAGTGTTGGGAAACAATTTAATTAATTGATTCATTCTCTATTCTTGTGGTGAGCCATTTGGGACAATAGAAATAGACAGATTTTTTGGTACATTTTTTTCTTCTTCTTTTTAACGCCTCCTTGGATACCTACATTGAATTATCCTGGTAGAAATTTGAAGTTCTGTGCTTAAATTCAAATGAGAACCTGCCTAGTGTATATTGGCAAAGATTTCAAGGATATATTGTTCTCATAGAATTGGTGATTTAATTCCCTCATTCTTATGTCTATGTACTTATTTGAATTTTTTTTTGGGAAAATTGCAAATCAGTGTATATTTTCAAAAATAATTTCAAATTAGTTGTAAATTTTATAATTAAACTTTTTCATGAATTTGTAAATGCTTTGTAAAATTACCACTGAATTGCAATTTTCCCAAATTTTTATTATTTATCATAGCAGTATGGCAATTGCTTTTAGTTCTGAGAGGCCATGTTTTCATTGGTTGGCATGGGTGGCCCAAACTAGGCAGCTAGTGTAATCATTTAGATTTGAATAAGAAAATTCATCATTCTTAATAGCATCTCAATTGCTGCCATGACTTCATTTTGATGTCCATTGCTATAATGACTGCAAGTGCATGCTATGAACAAGATACATAATCCATATAACTCCGAGTGTTGTTGCCATGGGTATCTACTGAATTGCCGTACTAATGAGCTATACACTGGTAACTTCTTCGTCTTGTTATCATTCAGATGGACATATACACAAGCTAAAATTGATCCCACGAGCAAGTTGTATTTGATTGTGTATGACATGCAATACATTTGTGCACGTCGTCAGTTGTACAGGCTTATCTGAGCCGCGTGAGAATGTTGTGCACATGTCATTGGATGTACAACCTTGTAATTTTGTTTTTGTTGGCATATGTTCTTACCTTTCTTGGAGCATTTTCCATTGTGGTGGTCATGCAGCTAGGGCAGAAATTTTCTCAACCACCAGCTGAAGACGTGTTCTATGCCAAAACAAGAAGCATGTTGACAAGCCTTGGCCTCCAGAATTATGACAAGAATTTCAAGAGAGGCTTGTTAAACATATAACACTTTGCGTGTGGTCACTGATGGCAATTAGTCACATTTCACTTGATAATTATTTTTACTTGGGAACTTACTGATAAGTCCCATGTACTAAGTTCAAAACCCAGCTAATCCCAAAACAAAATACGTGTACCAATTAGTCCAACACATTTTTAATTGTTACCAAAAAATCATTTTTTTTTTTTTTTTTTAAATTTACAGACACTGTTCACATCTTATTACCGTAGGACTTCCGTCAAACGGTCACCGGAGACTCGTCGGAATGTTCAACATCGCCGGGAAGTCGCTGGAGTATCACCGGGAAGTCGCCGGAGTTTCACCGGAAGTTCGCCGGAGTGTTAAAAACGTTAATGGAAGTCGCCGGAATGTTCAGAACGTTCACTGGACGTTAAGAACATCACTGGAGACTCACCGGAATGTCTAGAATATTGCCGGAAAAAAAAAAAAGAATAAATGGATAAATTATAGCAAAAAAAATAGCAAAATGTGCTAAAATATTGATAAACTAAAAGGAAAAAAAATGAAACAACAAAAAACAGCAACAATAGGAAAAACATATGTTATTTTTCAATTTTTGTAAGGTTCAAGCAAATAATCTCTAAATAGTGATCAAACTAAAAAGTAAGTTTTGAAACTGTAAAATGTTACAGTTTCAAAACAAAAATCTATTAAGCATTTATCTTTATTAATCAAACTGAAAAACATGTTATGAAACTTCAAAATTTTACAGTTTTAAACCATGATTCATTACAGCACCAAAAAAAATTTGAAACTGCAAAATTTTACAGTTTTCACCGCCTGTAACTAAAACTCGAAAACTACTTATTCAGAATTCAAAATTTTTTTTCATTAGAACAGAAAAACAGAAGTGTATAGCAGAGAGAAAAAAAAAAAAAAAGAGATCGAAGGGAAAAGACGGATGTAGGGAGAGGATTGTACTCCGGCAACTATTTTTTGTTTAGATCTAGCCAAATCTGTGTAGATCTACTCAGATCTGATGTAGATCTACATCAGATCTAAGTAGATCCACTCATCTTCTTCGTCGGAAAATATATCATCTTCTTCGTCGGAGTTGATTTCGATGGTTGGTGGTTATCAATGAACCCCGATCAATGGAGAAAGACATGATTACCGGTGGTCGTCTTCCATGACAAACACGATGAGAGAAAAATGCAGAAAAAAAAAATGAGAGATGAAGGGAAGCAAAAAGCAGAGAGAGAGAGGAAAGGACTTTTGGGTGTAGTGAAAAAGTTTTGGGATTAAATGGAGACCACATGTTTCACATGGGACCTATGGGTAATTTCCCCTTTTTACTTCTGTTTGTATTCTAGATGGCAGGTCCGGCCTTGAGGATAGGCGAGCAAGGCCGTCTTGGGCCTCCCTAATTTTGTGTAAAAACGGGGCCTGCCGAATAATTTTAACTTTTATTGTTTTAGTAGTTCAAAAAAAATTATACAAAAATCACTATAACAAATTGCACTTTTGGCGACTTAAAAAAATTTAGTCGCCAAAAGTTGTGGAATTGGCGACTAAAATTGTATTAGTCGGCAAAAGTACAATATTTAGTTACTAATTTTTTTTAGTTGGGGTATATTGATTATTGGTGACAAACAAAAATTTAGTCGCTAAAAATGCCACAATTGGCAACTAAAAAAATATTTTAGTCACTGTATAGTCAGTTTTGGCTACTAAAATTATTTAGTCGCCGAATGAAAATCAAAAATTTACATTTTATCTTTGGCGACCAAAAGTTTGGTCGCCAAAAATTTATTTTCAGCGACAAAAAATATTTTAGTAGCTGTATATTTAGTTTTGGCTACTAAAATTATTTAGTCGCCGAATGAAAATCAAAATTTTACTTTTTATCTTTGGCGACCAAAAGGTTGGTCGCTAAAAATTTATTTTCAACAACAAAAAAATATTTTAGTAGCTATATAGTTAGATTTGGCTACTAAAATCATTAGTCATTGAATCAAAAACAAAAATTTATTTTTGATTTTCAGCGACCAAAAGTTTGGTAGCCAAAAATTTATTTTCAATGACTAAAGAATTTTTAGTCGCCAAAGAATTAAAATATTTGAAGGGAAGCATTTCAAATTTTGGAGGGATTTATAAAATTAATTGGCGACAAAAATATTTAGTCACGAATTGTGTAAAATGACCAATATATATTTTGTTTCCAAACCAAATCCTAAACAAACTAGTGCCTCTCTCTCTCTCTCTAGCGTCCCTCTCCTTCTCTGTCTCTCTTTCCGGTGCCTATTTTGGTACTCTCATTATCTTGCTGCGTCATGTCATAACCTTCTTCTTTGTCCTCTTTCTCTTCTTCTCTTTCTCCTTCTCCTTCATCTGGTTCATGCCTCTCTCCCGCGGCCTTAACCACCGCCGGAGCCGTTGTGTCTGGAGGAAAGTGGATCTTACTAATAGCAGAAGATGTAAGATGGGTGAAAGATTAGATTGAGGCCAATGGACTTCATATGCATGACAATGTCTTTCGTAAGGGCATTAACCCTCGCTCTCTTTAGCGACTAAAGAATTTTTAGTTGCCAAAGAACTCAAATATTTGGAGGGAGGCATTTCAAATTTTTGAGGGATTTATAAAATTAATTGGCGACAAAAATATTTAGTCACGAATTTTGCAAAATGACCAATATATATTTTGTTTCCAAACCAAATCCTAAACAAACCAGTGCCTTTCTCTCTCTCTCTCTTTAGCGTCCCTCTCCCTCTTCGTCTCCCTTTTCGGTGCCTGTTTTGGTGCTCTCAGCTGCTACTACTATTGCCATTGCGGCCGCGACCTTCTTTTTTGTCCTCTTGTTCTCTCTTTTTTCTTTTCATTCTTCTCATCCTTCATCTTGTTCATGTCCCCCCTCCCGCGGCATTAACCACCGCCAGAGCTATCGTGTTTGGAGGAGAGCGGATCTTGCCGACGGCAGAGGATGTAAGATGGGTGAAGGATTAGATCGAGGCCAACGAACTTTATATACACGACAATGTCCCCCGTAAGGGAATTAATCCTCACTCTCGCGCTCAATAGCTCCAAGATCTTTTTCAGTCAATAACCTCTCTCTCTCTCTCTCTTTCAATCTGTTTATGTATATATTGGATTTTTGGAAATCTACAGTTGTCAAGCTCTTCATTGAAAAGAAATGGTGAATTTAGGTTTTGGATTTTTACAAATATATGTTATATTATGGCCTATAGATTTTAGGTTTTGGATTCTAATTTGGTCTACATTCTAATTTTGATGTTTTGGACTTCTATTTGTGTTTTTTAATCAAACATTGAATCTAATCGCATTAACTTCTCCAATTTTTTTTGAAAATTTTACATACATACTTGTGAATATATGTGAATGTGTGCCTTGTTTTGGTTCAAGATTGACAAGTTATGGACTTATAAAGCATCTCCATCACCCACAAAAGCTTGATCGACAGCTCCTCCATCACCCACGGAGTGCACTAGTGTGTGTGTGTGTGTGCTAGGAGCTCAAGAGGTGATGTAAATCCCTTTGACTCGAGAGATTATCAATCAAGAACTCTAGGTATGGATTACACGCTTGATTCTTGTAAATTAATTATCTAATAATTAAATCAAGAAATGATTAGACTCAATTTCATGTAATTGGAAAGAAATTAGGTTTAATTTGCATGTAATATAGGTAAACTAGAAAGAGGATGAAGAAATTGAGTTAGGTTTAAAAACAAAAATTAAAGGAATTAAGAATTGGTTTGATTTCGGCTCTAAATTCATACTGTGTGTCAGATATATTTTGCTGCCGCTCTGGGCAAATTCTTTATTGTTCCATGCTGGTGTTGAATTTGTGTAGGTCATATGTAACAACCCTCGTACTGATTACCGATTAACTGCTGAATTAGATACTGATTATTGCTAAACTGGACCGCTAATGACTGATAAGTGAACTGGATGAACTACTGAACTGACTGAATGGAACTGAAAGTGAAATTGAATAAGTTTATCTATTGAATTGCATTTCTATATGTTTGATTGATTGAGTATCTGTTTGCATTTTATGTTTAAATTGCTAATTGAAGGCCTTATCGGCGGCCGATTTAGAAACCGTTTAGTGTTTTGGACTCAATAGAATATTCCTGATTTTATGGTATATTTATTTGAAAATTGATTAGGAATGCCTAAATTAGATTAAATAAAGCCAATTAAAGAGTTTGATTTAATTACGGAATTGCCACCCTTAGTGGGCACTTGTTTATTGATTTGCATGGACCTTGTTACACTTAATCAACATTTGATCAGCCACTTTCCTCCCCTCATAACCGACCAACAAGGGAGAGTAGGGAGAATTGAGAGAGAGTTGAGTTCTTCTTGGTTTTTGCTTGGAGGTTGCTTGAGAGTGGTAGTATCTTGGCATAATTTAACCTCCTCACCTTGTAATTGGAACTCTAAGGTAAGGAACTCATTGTCTTCTTGTTGTCTTGAACCTCACCTTGCATGTTCTAGGCTCCATTGTAGAATCAAACCATGTTTTAAGTTCAAGAATGTTGGATTGTAGCATAATTCTTGCATGCATGTTAATATTGTTGGGTTTTGAGTTAAGTTCATGGCAATTTGTCACATGCATGTTCATGGTATTGTTATAGTCCATGTTTTCAACTTGCTTTTCAAAGAATTGAGCTCATTTGAGCATGGTTTGAAGCTTAAAATTGTTTTGAATGCATACATGTCATGTTTGAGCATCGTTCTTGAAAATGGTTTGAAATTGAGTTTAATTGAAACACCCTTGGACCTTGATTTCTTAAATTGAGCTTTAAAACTTGTTATTCTATGTGTTTGAAAGAGTTTTCCAGAAAATGGGCCCAAGAGGATCGAATTTGGAACATCAAAACTTGGTTTGAAACTCAGAGGTCGAATCTGGATTTTCCAGAATTTGGCCGTCGCCAGCGAAAGAAGTGTCGCCGAGGGAATTCATGCTCTCGGCATTTTCTTAGCATGTTTCTGATCGCTCGGCGGAGTTTTTCACGCCGGCGGAAAATCGCGCATCCAAAGATCTTGTGCATCGGCCCTTTCGGCGAAGTTAGCCTTCGGCGGGGACCTTTGTTGGCTTGTCCGCTCGGCGTGAAACTGTGCTCGGCGGAGGCCTGTTTTAAAATTCGAAATTGAATTCTGTGCACATTTTTGTATCCTCATCCCATTCTAGGCATTCTTAGGCCTAGTTTAAAGCATCTTAATGAGGATTTAGACGGAGAACCACACCGAGGAAATTTAGGGGTTTAATTATATCCTTCGCCTCGTGAACTTAGTGTGTGTTCTATTTGTTAAGCTGTTTAGGGTTGGCTCTCGGGGACGCTCTGCATTTGCTATTAGCCCAATCTCTGTGAGTAGCAGTTGTGTAAAGATATGTTCAAATGGTTATATTTTGAATCTTGGAATCGAATTTTATTGAACTGATATTGTTTATTGAATGAATGTATGTCTGTATTTAATCTGTATTGTGGCATCCTTAGCACCTTTGTTATTGGTATTCTGAGCTCTGTCGGTTTCCTTGTGGAACCATATTGTTCGATTGATGATCATCATTATTGTTGGAGTGCAGTTATGGCGGTCCTTTCTGGACCCTCTTGTTTATAGGCTAATGGATGTACCACATATGGTGATTGATTGAAATCTTGATTGGTGAAATCTTGAAAGATTGAAATCTTGTATAATGAATTGATTTCATTCTTGTAAGGACATTCATTCATAACCTCTTTACCTTTGTATGTTATTCATGGGCTTTAGCTCACTTTGTTTATATATATATGTAGGTTCTCAAAGAACTGCATCGAGCTAGGGCGTGGGATTGGTCCCCGATTTTGTCAAGCGACCTATGTGCCTCACTGCGAGGTTCCGAGTTGCCATGTTATGCCTTGGGGTGTTTTTGTGTCCCCTATCGGTCTCCTTACTGTATTGTACTTTTGTATAGACTGTTTACTGTACTGTTGTCTAGGGACTTGATCCCTGTACTGACTGACTGTGTATGATTGTATAGACTGTACATGAATGCATAAAAATGTTTTTGACATACAGATTTTCACAGCTCAATGGACACTAGTTATTTACTGCATTGGCTTCTGCCAGTACTCTGTTTATTTGTATCAGACATCTTTACGTAGGCCTTTGGTAATCTCGAATTCTTGGCGATTCTGATGCTAAACCCATAGGGCCGGGTTTGGGTCGTGACAGAGTGGTATCAGAGCGATACTTAACCACGAGTTATACCGCACACACGTGTCCAAACGAGCTATAGAGTGTCCTAGAGAAGCGATTAGGGCATCTTATGAATTTGAAAAGTGTGTGCTTATGACTGACTGATTATATGTTAAAGTGTTAAACTGTTTAATTGTACAACTGCTTATAATGATAATTGTACAACTGCTTATAGCAAAATGGATAATGCAAATGAACCTGAGTCATCATCCTCTGAGGCCAGAATGGCCAGACTTGAACAAATGATGGGACTGATAATGGAAAGACTCGAACAACAACCGAACCAACAGCCCCCACCTCCTCCTCCTCCTCCTCCGGTGCAACCGGAACAAAATGTACTGAATGTGAATGCTAATGAGGTGGACATTATTGCACTAACTCAGAAATTCAGCAAAATGAAACCGCCGTCCTTTCAGGGAGGCTTGGAACCGTTAAAGGCTGAAGCCTGGGTTCTTGAGACTGAAAAGTTGTTTGAGGTTTTTCCGTGCTCCGAAGCAAACAAAGTATTGTTGGCAACCTTCACCCTTCAGGAAGAAGCAAGAAGGTGGTGGATGTTGACCCGTGATGCAAATACTATTGTGACTTGGGCTCAGTTTAAGGAGTCCTTCTTTGAAAAGTATTTTCCCCAGTGCATCAGGGACAGAAAAGTGACTGAGTTTGAGCAGTTGAGACAGGGCAAGACGTCTGTTGCCGAGTATGAGAAGAATTTTACTAAACTTGCTAGGTATGCACCACATATGGTGGATACCGATTATAAGAAGGCCAGGAGGTTCGAAGGCGGCCTTAGTGTTGCAATCCAGGACCGAATAAATGTGTTGAAAATGCCAACTTATGTGGGTGTTCTCGGCCGGGCATTGATGGCCGAGACAAATATTGCAGCGGTGAAACAATCTGAAACACCAACAACTGAGTGGCAAGGAAAAAGACAGGGTTTTAAATTTAAGAAAGGCAAGCATAACCCAGCAAACAAGAAACAGAATACGAGGTCGACTATTAGCCCCAGCCAAGGGAGTGGATTTACTCCACCCTGCTCCGTATGTGGCAACAAGCATAAAGGGGTTTGCTACCAGATTTCTGGAGCTTGTTTCAGGTGTGGCAAGGTGGGCCACAGAATTAAAGACTGCCCTTCTGCTCCACCAGTTAATAGTAAAGCAGCACCAAGCGCAGCAGCATCAGCTGCAACACCAAAGCCTAACCCCAAAGCTACCAGGAAAGAGCCTATGAGGCAGGGCCGAGTGTTCGCCCTAGTACCGGGAGACGTGCAAAATACTGAGACTGTTGTGTCAAGTATCCTCTCTATCTGTGCTCAAAATGCTTATGTATTGATTGATTCGGGGTCTACACATTCGTATGTGTCGCATGCTTTTTCGCGTAAATTGAATAGACCCTTAGAACCCATGAACTATCTGCTAGCTGTATCATCACCTGTTAGGGGATCCATGACATGTGCATATATGTATCCTGCTTGTGAGATTATTGTTGGGGATATGCATCTGTTTATTGATTTACTACCATTGAACATAGATCATTTCGATGTAATATTGGGGATGGATTGGCTACAAAAATATCATGCCACTATAGACTGTGTAACAAAACAAGTAGTTTTCCGTCCACCGGGTTTGCCTGAATTTGTGTTTAATGGGAGTGGAGTAGTACCCCCTCCATACCTGATTTCTTCTGTAAAGGCTGTCAAATTAATTAGAAAGGGGTGTAAAGGGTATCTGTGTTCTGTATTGACTATACCTGCTAATGATGATGTTAAAACTGATGTAAATTGTATTCCTATAGTCAGAGAATTCCCAGATGTATTTCGGATGATTTGCGAGGATTTGATTGTGAAATTGAATTTATTGTGGATGTGGTTCGGGTACACGGTAGATATCTAAAGCTCCTTACGAATGGCTCCAATCGAATCAAGGAATTGAAAGTACAATTGCGAGGCTGTTAGACAAGAAGTTTATCGGACCTAGTACCTCACCGTGTGCACCTTTTGTTTTGTTTGTGAAGAAGAAAGATGGATCATTGAGGCGTGTATTGATTATCATGCTGAACAAGGTAATCGTAAGAATAAATATCCATTACAGCGTATTGATGATTTATTTGACGATTCTGGTGCACAAGTGTTTTCAAGATTGATCTTAGATCGGGGTATCACCAATGAAAGTCAAACGGAAGACATTGATAAAGCGCTTTTAGAACGGTATGGCCACTTTGAATTTTTAGTTATGCCGTTCGGAGTTACGCATGCCCCTGCTGCATTTATGGCCCTCTTTATCTGGATTTTTAAACCATACCTTGATGATTTTATTGTGGTATTCATAGATGACATACTGATTTATTCTAAGACTGTAGAAGAACATGAACATCATCTGAGACTTGCCCTGCAAACCTTAAGAGAACAGAAACTGTATGCTAAATTGTCTAAATGTGAATTTTGGCTCGATCATGTGATGTTTTTGGGGCATGTTGTTAGCAAAGATGGAATTTCTATTGATCCGCAGATAATTGAAGCTGTAGTAAACTGGCCTAGACCAACCAATGTAACTGAAGTCCGAAGCTTTTTGGGATTGGCTGGATATTACAGAAGATTTGTCAAATATTTCTCCAAAATTGCCCTACCACTGACTCAGTTGACACAGAAAGGGACATCATTTGACTGGACTGACCAGAGGGAATCAGCATTTCAAGAGTTGAAAACTAGACTTGTAACTGCACCGATTTTGACTCTACCTTCAGGTACGGATGGTTATACTGTATTTAGTGATGCTTCTCATAAGGGTTTGGGATGTGTTTTAATGTAGAATGGGAGAGTTATTGCTTATGCTTCCAGACAGTTGAGACCACATGAAAAGAACTACCCGACCCATGACCTAGAACTTGCTGCAGTGGTTTTTGCATTGAAAATTTGGCGTCACTATTTGTATGGAGCAACTTGTGAAGTGGACACTGACCACAAGAGCCTGAAGTACTTTTTCACTCAGAAAGAACTGAATATGAGACAGCGAAGATGGCTTGAACTGATCAAAGACTATGACCTACAGATTTTGTACCATCCGGGAAAAGCCAATACCATTGCCGATGCTTTGAGCCGAAAATCAATTGGGAACTTAGCCTGTTTGCTGACAGGACAGAAAGAGTTGCTTCTTGATCTGGAAAAGTCTGAAATTGAAATTGTTTTGAGAGAACAAGGTGGAACCTTAGCTGCTATTTCTGCTCAACCAGCATTGATTGAGGAAATTAAAGAAAAACAACAATTTGATGATTTCTTGAAAAAGGTTATGGAAGAAAGAGATTCAAAACCGAGACCGGGGTTCAAATTTGAGAACAATGTTTTGAAATTTCAAGACAGACTGTGTGTACCGAATGACACTGAATTGAAAAGAAGAGTTCTGCAAGAAGGCCACAGTTCGAAGTTTTCTATTCACCCAGGGAATACGAAAATGTACCAAGATCTGAAAGCGAAATTTCGGTGGCAGAATGAAGAAGGAAATTGCTGACTTTGTGTCCAAATGTCTTCATTGCCAGCAAGTCAAAGCGGAACATCAACGACCTGCAGGATTACTGCAACCCTTACCCATACCAGAGTGGAAATGGGAGCATATCACGATGGATTTTATCGTTGGTTTACCTCGCTCCATGAAAGGTATGGACTCTATTTGGGTTATTGTTGATAGATTGACTAAATCTGCACATTTCCTACCTGTCAAGACGATTTATAATGCAGACAAATTGGCTGTTATCTATATTGATGAAATTGTGAGATTGCATGGAGTGCCTGTATCTATTGTTTCTGACAGGGATTCGAAGTTTACATCGAGGTTACCGCAGAGCCTCTGAATTGCATTAGTCTTGAATTGAGGCTAAGTAGTGCCTATCATCCTCAGACAGATGGACAGTCAGAAAGGACCATCCAGACTCTAGAGGACCTACTGAGAATGTGTGTACTGGACTTTCAGGGAAATTGGGAAAGTCATTTACCGTTGGCTGAATTCGCCTACAACAACAGCTACCACTCGAGTATCGGTATGGCGCCTTTCGAGGCATTGTATGGCAGAAAGTGTAGATCTCCAATCTGCTGGGCAGAAGTTGGAGATGGGCCTTTGCTTGGGCCCGAGATTGTGTATGAAACAACTGAAAAGATAAAAGCGTCTGAAAGAGACCGAAAAGCGCACAGAAAGTAAGAGTTATGCGATATTAGAAGACGAGACAGAGTATGAAGTGGGTGATCACGTGTTTGTGAAAGTGACACCAATGAAAGGCGGACTTCGCTTTGGAGTCAAAGGCAAGTTAGCGTCGCGATATGTCGGACCGTATCAGATTATTGAGAAAATCAATCCGATGGCGTATCAAGTTGCGCTTCCTCCTGAAATGGAGCATATGCATAACGTCTTCCACATTTCGATGTTGAGAGACTACCTCCGGGGTCCGTTTCATGTGATTGGGCCTACTCGGATAGTGCTTAGTGATGACTACACTTACGAGCGGCCTATCTGATTGTGAGCAAGCGGATCAAGCCGAGAAACAAAGAGATTCCGCTAGTGAAAGTTGATTGGCAAAACCATGGTGGTGTGTATGCCACTTGGGAAAGGGAAGATGACATGGCTAAGCGATATCCTGATTTGTTCCCGCTGAATCCTGTTTTCTTCCAGACAGAAGGTAACTTGAGTTTAGAGGACTAAACTCCTTATAAGGAGGAAGGCGTAACAACCCTCGTCATCGATTCTGATTAATCTTGAATTATATACTGATTATTGCTAAACTGGACCGCTAATGACTGGTAAGTGAACTGGATGAACCATCAATTTGAATGGGCGAAAGTGAAATTGAATAAGTTTATCTATTGAATTGCATTTCTATCTGTTTGATTGATTGAGTATCTGTTTGCATTTTATGTTTAAATTGCTAATTGAAGGCCTTATCGGCGGCCGATTTAGAAACCGTTTAGTGTTTTGGACTCAATAGAATATTCCTGATTTTATGGTATATTTATCTGAAAATTGATTAGGAATGCCTAAATTAGATTAAATAAAGCCAATTAAAGAGTTTGATTTAATTACGGAATTGCCACCCTTAGTGGGCACTTGTTTATTGATTTGCATGGACCTTGTTACACTTAATCAACATTTGATCAGCCACTTTCCTCCCCTCATAACCCACCAACAAGAGAGAGTAGGGAGAATTGAGAGAGAGTTGAGTTCTTCTTGGTTTTTGCTTGGAGGTTGCTTGAGAGTGGTAGTATCTTGGCATAATTTAACCTCCTCACCTTGTAATTGGAACTCTAAGGTAAGGAACTCATTGTCTTCTTGTTGTCTTGAACCTCACCTTGCATGTTCTAGGCTCCATTGTAGAATCAAACCATGTTTTAAGTTCAAGAATGTTGGATTGTAGCATAATTCTTGCATGCATGTTAATATTGTTGGGTTTTGAGTTAAGTTCATGGCAATTTGTCACATGTATGTTCATGGTATTGTTATAGTCCATGTTTTCAACTTGCTTTTCAAAGAATTGAGCTCATTTGAGCATGGTTTGAAGCTTAAAATTGTTTTGAATGCATGCATGTCATGTTTGAGCATCGTTCTTGAAAATGGTTTGAAATTGAGTTTAATTGAAACACCCTTGGGCCTTGATTTCTTAAATTGAGCTTTAAAACTTGTTATTCTATGTGTTTGAAAGAGTTTTCCAGAAAATGGGCCCAAGAGGATCGAATTTGGAACATCAAAACTTGGTTTGAAACTCAGAGGTCGAATTTGGATTTTTCAGAATTTGGCCGTCGCTCAAAGGAAGTGTCGCTCGGCGAAATTCATGCTCTCAGCATTTTCTTAGCATGTTTCTGATCCGCTCGGCGAGTTTTTCACGCCGGCGGGAAAATCGCATCGATCCAAAGATCTTGCATCGGTATCACCGCCGGCGAAGTTGACGGGGACCTTTGTTGGCTTGTCCGCTCAAGCGTGGAAACCTGCGCTCGAGCGGAGGCCCTGTTTTCTGAAAATTCTGAAATTGAATTCTGTGCACATTTTTGTATCCTCATCCCATTCTAGGCATTCTTAGGCCTAGTTTAAAGCATCTTAATGAGGATTTAGACATAGAACCACACCGAGGAAATTTAGGGATTTAATTATATCCTTCCGTCTGTGAACTTAGTGTGTGTTCTATTTGTTAATCGCTTAGGGTTGGCTCGACGCCGCTCTAGCTGCTATTAGCCCAATCTCTGTGAGTAGCATTGTGTAAAGATATGTACAAATGGTTATATTTTGAATCTTGGTAGGCTGTTTATTGAACCGATATTGTTTATTGAATGAATGTATGTCTGTATTTGGTGTATTGTGGCATCCTTAGCACCCTTGTTATTGGTATTCTGAGAGCTCTGTCGGTTTCCTTGTGGAACCATCTGTTCCTTGATTGATGATCATCATTATTGTTGGGTGCTGTAAGGCGGTCCTTCTGGACCCTCTTGTTTATAGGCTAATGGATGTACCATATGGTGATTAATTGAAATCTTGATTGGTGAAAATCTTGAAAGATTGAAATCTTGTATAATGAATTGATTTCATTCTTGTAAGGGACATTCATTCATAACCTCTTTACACGTATGTTATTCACGTGCTTTAGCTCCTTTGTTTATATATATATGTAGGTTCTCGAACTGGCCGGAGCTAGGAGCGTGGGATTGGTCCCCCGTTTTGGCAAGCCAGCCTATCCGGCTCACTGCGTCGTTCCGAGTTGCCATGTTATGCCTTGGTGTGTTTTTCTGCCCCCCATCAGACTCCTTACTGTATTGTACTTTTGTATAGGTATTTCTTTGTCTTGTTGTCTAGGGACTTGATCCTGTCTTGTTGTTGTGTATGATTGTATAGACTGTACATGAATGCATAAAAATGTTTTTGACATACAGATTTTCACAGCTCAATGGACACTAGTTATTTACTGCATTGGCTTCCGCCACATACTCTGTTTGGTATATCTTTCAGAGGCCTTTGGTAATCTCGGATTCTTTGGCGATTCTGATGCTAAACCCATAGGGCCGGGTTTGGGTCGTGACATCATAGTACATGACAAAGCCCAGAAATACAAATAAGTTGATATTTATGTTCCACTAAATTGGAATGGAGCTATATCTGTTCTATTTGTTGGGTGGAAATTGACTCCCTAAAAATTTTTGAGATGTTCATGATAGCGGAAAGAAACTCTTGGCCTCGTTTGGGAACCTTCCCTTTTAACCAAAAAGTCAAAAAATTACTAAATTAGTCAAAAAGACAACAACTCATACTAAAAAGTCAAAGATTCTCTTTTTTCTCTCTACTTTTTGCACATTTTTTCGTAAAAAGTCAAAAAATCATCCCAAACATATTAGTTTTTTTTAGCTTATATTTTAGTCAAATAACTAAAAAGTTATTAAATTAGCCTGTTCCCAAATGAGGTTACTCTTAATAGCAGAGCATGATCTTTTTCCAAGTAATTTTGCTTGGGGCATGGGAAATATGGTATATTGCTTTCTCTTCCAAATAGTGCCTCTTGATAATTGTCATCAATGGCATGATTTTCATTGTGAATTCTACAGATAACATTCTAATAATTATTAAATTATTCCAATGTTGTCCTGATTTATTAAATTGTGTTATAAGTGACGTTATCCTGAAATGTAATGATTGTTATAATTGTCCACTACTAAATTGTCACAATTGTTATAATTTACAGAGTATAATATATTAGAATTATTAATTTTATAATTGTTATAATTTAAAATGTCAATTTTATTAAATAAGTGCTAATAGTTTTTTTTTTTTAATTTTTTTTTACAGATTGTTTTTGCGTGGGCTATTGTGGATATTTATTTTTATGTATGAAGAGCATTTGTTCTGTATATGAAAGACATTTATTTTTGTATAATCCTTTGCTTTGAAAATTTAGTATTTTTGTATGTAATATTTAATTTAGATGGATTATATTTGGTTGGTATGGATTTATATGATATTTGGAATATGATATTACAATTTAAAGTTTTTGGATAGTTGATAATGAAATAAGTATTATTGATAATGAATTTAGATTATAATTGATAGATGTATTATTCTGTATTTGTAGGTTAGCGGTTGCATTGATAATGGAATGGATATAATTTAGAAATTAATGAAAAAATATTCAGTGTGTTTAGTTTGAGTTTTTTGGATTGAATTTTTTGAAAACTAAGTTTTTTGGTTGTCGTGCATTTTTTTTTTGTTTTTAGTGAAAATTTTTAAATTTTTAAATTTTTTTTTTACTTTTTTATATGCACTTTACTTAGATGTATCTAAAAAGTAAAAAAATATTTTAAAAAATTAATAAATATATAAAAATATAAAAAATATATTGAATTCTCATATATATATATATATATATATATTTGGTATTTAGTGAATTTTTAAAATTTTTTTTTTTTTTTTACAAATTTTTACTTTTTAGGTATATTTATGTTAGGTATGTCTAAAAAGTTGAAAAAAAATTTGCTTAAAGCATTAAAAAAAATTCAGTAAAAAAAAAATACGAAAAACAAAACGGTAGAATTTTCTAAAAAGTGTTTTTTGGAAAAGAAGAACCAAGCACACTGATTCAATTTATGCATTTAAAAAAAATAATAAATAGAGCTTTTGACGACTAAACATTTTAGTAGCGAAAAAATAAAAAATGGAACTTATTGGTGACTAAATAGTAAGTAGCCAAAAAAAATAAAAAATTTTGGCGACTAAAAAATTAGTAACTGAAAAAGAGTACCATGATTTTAGCGACTAAAATATTGGTAGCCAAAAAGGAGTGTCACGTTTTTTGTGACTAAAAATTGGTTGCCAAAAAGAAACCAATGGTTTTTGGCGACCAAACGTTTAGTCGCTAAAGTAAAAAAGCAAATTTATTGAAATTTGGGCGACTAAATTTTTAGTCACTAATTGGTGACTTTTGGCGACTAAAAAAAAAAAAAAGTTTTCTATCAAAAAAAAAAAAATAGTTCCAATACCTTTCCCGATAATCATCTAGCGACAAAGCTAGCGACCAAAAAATTTGGTCAGCAAAACGTTTTGGCGACTAAAATATGACTTTAGGTAACTAAAAATTTAGTCGCTAAAAGTGTAATTTGTTATAGCGAATAATTAAAAAAAAATTATTTAAAAGTAATGAGCAATAGTTTGTTAAATGCTTGAATTGCTTATAAAATATTGTTAACTATATCTTTTTTTTTTTGATCAAAAAAAAGTTTAGGAGGAGGGGAGGCTACCCCATTCCAGGGCCAGGGAAAGTGTTACGCAATATCGCTCCACCAACAAAGGACTGCCGGCAGTGGGACTCGAACCTAAGCCAAATGGGCGAAGGGGACGATCCTTACCAACTAAACCAACCCTTGTTGGTAATATTGTTAACTATATCAATTGCTTACTATTGCCTCTAGAAAAATAGATTTTTCATAGTTAAAGTTAATCAAATTCTGCATTAGGTAACCATACCACAAAGAAAAAATTAATAAATTAGCCATGTTTTCCATTGACAAAGACATGGTTCATAAGTTCATATAACAGTCTTGTTAACGTATTGCTTGCTTTGGATCCCTTACAATAACTTTTTGGTTGTCAATAGTCATATAGAAACATTAGAGCATTTTCGATGGTTGAGTCAAAAGGTTTGCTAAAGTTAAAAAATGACTTAGACTTTATAAAAATGTCTTTCAAAACCATTGCTAATTTGGTTCAAAATTTAACAAAATCGTTTAGTTGTCACATTATATTTCTTATCAAAACTCAATTGCTTTTTGAATTTATAAATTACAAAAAAAATCAATAATATTAAAAATTATAATTATAATTATAATTATGGAGGTTAAACACTCACAATTTATCATTTAAGACCTGCAACTCCATAGAAATAACATTCACTGCATCTACCACTCTAATAGTTGAAAATTTTGAATGCAAGTGAAACTTGCACTTGGTTGTGTACCAAAATGGCACTATTAGAGTTCAAATCCTTTCCTGCCCTTTCTTCGGGGGACGGACCAAATTGACTCACGTTGCCCCACAAAAGATTTGTGGCTCAGATTAGTTCAAAAAAAAAAGACAAAACAAAACAAAATTCCTACTGACATTCTCTGTCTTCCATGTCCCACCACTCTCTCTCCCTCTCTCTCTCTTCTCAAAAACAATTATCATTCAAAAAAAATCATATGAAAATAATTTTTTTTAAAAGAAATAAATAACATACAAATTCAATCTGTGCATAAGTGCAAATCAAATATAAGGAAGTTTTGAAAAGATAGTTAAAAGCTAGTTTTTTTTTATTTTTTTGACTTTTTTTTTTATAAAAAAAAAACGTGTAAAAAATGTGAGAGATGATGTGACCATGTTTTTCATTTTCAAATGATTTTTTTTTTTTTGGGAATGAAGATTGTTTTTGAAAATTTCAAAAATATATGATTTTTGTGTGTTTATTTCATCAAATTAATTTTTATATTTAAAAAATAATAATTTCAAAACATAACTAAACATAATAATCACTTTTTATTTATTTTAATTTGTTATTAAATATATTTAATATTAGTCTCATTTTAAAGGTATATATTTAGTGATATTAGTTTTATAAAATTAAAATTTTGTATTAAAAATTATATATATTATGAAAATAAAATGAAAAAAATTAAAATAAAATTTTTAATTTTTTATTAGAAGAGAGAGAGAGAGAGAGAGAGTTAGTGGTGGAATGTGAGAGACATAGAGTGTAAGCAGGAATTTTGTTTTTTCTTTTTTGAACTAATCTAAGCCACAGGTTTTTTATGAGGTGACGTGGCTCAATTTGACACATCCATCGGAGGAAGGGTAGAAGAGAATGACAGGAGAGGATCTGAACTCTTATTAGAGTGATATGGCCAAAAAAATCTACCTTTTTAGACTGTAATAAATTAAAATTTTAACAAAATCATTTTAGCTTGAGCCATCATTGATTTTGTGCACTAATTCAAGCTCTTTAATTTAAATTTTTAAAAACACTTAGAAGGTCACTGCTAACTTTTACTCGGTGGTTTTTGTGGTCGTAGTAGAGGTGGACCACCACCACTCTGAATTAAAAAGCAAGCAACCAAATTGCTTATATAAATGTACGAGTTGCATGCAATAAGTGGTGGGGTTAGCATAGCAGTCGTGTAGATACATAAATAGGATTTAGATTTTGTAAAGTAGATCATTTAATTTGGGAGAATATTTGGTTTTATTAAGTTTATTTTGAGATTGATTTTAAATTATTTATCTTTTAAAACTCGTTGAATTAAATATTTTTGTTTACTTTTTAAAATTTGTAAAATTAAATATTTATATAAAATTTTAATATAATCAAATATTAATAATATTTAAATCACATTTATTTTAAAAAAAATAAACGATAATCATACTATGAGAGAGAAGTCTGATATTATTTTTGGCATGGAGACCCGTTCTTTTGGCGTTACTTTTCCATCCTTTTCGGCTCTGTTTGACACTCCCAGCATATCAATTGATGATATAATATAATTTAAGATATTTTTAATATTTATAATTTATATGATGGGTGAAATCAATAATAATATCATAATTAATGTTTGTACACTAGTTAGTATATTAATTGGTGCATATAGCATCACCGTTCTTTTTAATATAGATATTCTCTCACATTTGAAAAATTATATTTATTTTTTTATTAGATTAAAATGATATATTTATTTCTTAGCTTTCATACATATAAAATAATAAAATAATACATATATTTGGTTCTTGTCATTTCAAGGGAAATGACAATCATCTTTTTGATTTAATTCACACAAAAAATTAAGTTTTTTTTTATAAAACACTTACTGAATTTTTTTCAATAATTTAAGTAAATTTTTTATTTTTATTTTTTAGATACACCTATTCTAGATATACTTAATAAATATAATATTTTGTGATTTTTTTTTAAATTCACTAAATAAAAAAAATATAAAAATTCAATATATTATCTTATTTTGTTGAATTCAATGGATTTTTTAAATATTTTTTTGTACAAATTTTATAATTTTTAAATATATTTAGATTAAATTGATCTAATCTAGATATAATAATGTAAATAAAAATAAAAATTTATATAAAAAATATCATAAAAATGTTGTGATAGTGATATTGTTGTAAGCAGTTTTCTTAGGTGTGCAACCCACAAAAGGTGTAAGTGGGTTGCACACCATGTGCCACTCACACAAAAGGTGTAAGTGTAAGGTGTAAGTGTAAGTGAAAAGTATAAATGAAATGTATAAGTTGCACACCATGTGCTACTTACACAAAAGGTGTAAGTGCAAGGTAAAAAATGTGCAAGTGTAAGGTGTAAGTGAACACAAAAAGGTGTAAGGTGTAAGTTGCACACTATAGCATTACCCTTGTTGTAAATATAAATCATATTTTTGGGTGTTTTGTTTTAAAGTGAAAGGTCACCATTAAGCTATATCATTGTGTTTGAAAATTCTATATAAAATTTATGTTTGAATATCATCACTAAATAAGAATATGTTCAAGTAGAATTTAATGATGAAAAATTGTACAATGTAGTCATGATGATAGGAATAAGAAATGGTAGAAAAAAGGACAAGATTGTCATTTAGAAAATTTTAGGGTATGACATCAGCAAGTCAAGAGATAATTTGTAATGAAATTATAAAACTTCGAGAGAAAAATACCCATTTTTCAAATATAAAAAGGGATATGTGTTAAACAAAAATATTAGAGAGTGTCAGTGTAATTTAACCTATATAAAATTTGCACATATAAAGTAGAGTGATGTGGTTAATTAAAGGGAAAATTAGTCTAAGGTCCCTCTCCAACTTTTGATAGGAGGAGAGGTCCACAATAATATGTTTTGATAGCTAAAGTCCCTCAACTTTATTTTATGTTACAAAATACCTAATTTACCCTTGTTTGGATTTTGGAATATTCTATTGCTCAGTTCAAAAAAAAAAAAAAAAAAAAAATATTCAGTTGCTGATTTCTTGGTGGAGATTTTGGAAACTGGTTTCACGGTGAAGATTTTGTTGGAGATTTCGTAGGGATTTCGCAAGTGTTGCAGTGTACTTGACGATAGAGATTTCAATGATCATGTAGGTGTTACAATGTGTTGATCGCGTAGGTTTTTGAGTTGAGTTGAATCAGATATGGTTTTGATACAGATTCCACATGAATTTTGATTTTTGTTTTGAATTTTATGTAACGATTCCGATTTGATTTTGTTCAGTTTTGATTGAGTGTATTTTTCCATTAGGTTTTTGTTTTCAGTTTTGATCAATTCGTAATTAAGTTCCGATTTGATTTTGTTTTTCAGTTCCGATTTGATTTTGTGACATGGTTTAAACAATTCGTAATTAAAGAGAGGCTAGCTCAATGAAGTTGTTTATGATTTTTGGAGTTGATTTTTCATTTTCTGTTATTGATCAATTTTAGACAGAGGCCATCTTGATAGAGTTGATTTTTATTTTTTAGAATTAATTTTCATTCTCTGTTTTTTGATCAATTTCAAAGAGTGTTGACAGTGTAATTGATTTTGATGTTTAGAGTTCATTTTTCGTGCTCTGTTTTTCATTAACATGCTGATCAATGATAAGTTTTGTTATCTATTTTTTCAAACCAGAGAAATTTGTTTAAACTAGAGAAATTTCATTATCTGCACTTTTGTTGGTATAGTCTAGAGAAAATTGTAAGTTTGTTATTATAATCCAAAGTTTCTAATGCAGATTGAATCTGAGAAAGTGAATGTAAGTTCTTAAATTTCTTTAAACTTTTATTTGTAGTTGATAGAAAATTATAAGTTTGTTATTCACTTTCAATTTGTAATTTAGAGAAAATTATAAGTTTGTGTAAAATGAATATAATTTTTTGTTTTTCTGAGCAAAAATTCTTAAATTTCTCTAGACTTTTATGTTGTTATTGTGAAGTGTTTTTATGTTGAACAAATTATTTTTCTTGTTTTTTCTTTCACTTTCGATGGATAGTGCAGTGTTGTTGCTGTGCAAATATGGAGATGATACTATTGTCATTAATGTTTCATGTGAATTGAATTTTGATGAGTTGGTTGGTATTTTGTGTAAAACATGGAAGAATTTGAAACCTGAGACTATGTGTATTTCATATTCTATTGTGAGCCATCCGAATTGTATGGTTCGGAATAATATTAATTTTTTGAATATGTTGAGGGTTGTTTGTGCACGCGGTGTTGATATAGTTGATGTTTTAGTTAGTAGGTGTAGTACTTCTTATGAAGAGGATGAAGTAGGGTCTAATTGGGTAGATGTTATGGATGGTGAATGTGATAGGCTGGTAGATATTAAAAGGAATTCACTCTCTAAGTTTTGTTCTCACCAAGAAAAGGTGTTATTGTCAGTTGGTTGGCGAAATAATATTACGAGTGTTGGACAAAAGTTTGAGAGTGGTGTGGTTGAGTTTCGTATTTTTTTATGCAAGTATACTATTGAGGTTGGTTTTCAGTTTACGTATGTTAAAAATGACAAGCTGAGAGTTACGGCAGAATGTGCATATAAGGAATCAAGGGGATGTATGTGGCGTGTACATTCTTCAGTTGAAAAAACAAATGGGTTCTTCTACATAAGGACTTTGAACAATGAACATACTTGTGGTGTGGCGGTTCGTACGAGTAAACATGCTAGGATGAGTTCCAGCTTAGTTTCTGGGCTGATACTTGAAGAGGTAAATGCAAAACCTTTAACTCGTCCAGTGGATGTTGTCAAAGAAATAAAAGACAAGTATGGGGTCTCAATCAGTTATAGATGTGGTTGGTTGGGGGTTGAAAAAGCAAAATATAGTACATATGGGGATTCTTGTTTGTCATTCGATCAATTACGGTGGTATTTTGATGAGGTATTGAAGAATAATCCAGGTAGTCGTTTTGAGTTAGATTTTGAAGATAACAAGCGTTTCAAAAGAGTGTTTGTGGCTTTTCATGCATGCATTGCTGGTTTCAAATATTGTCGATCATTGCTTTTTCTTGATGGAACATTTTTGAAAGAACGATACAAAGGAGTTATGCTTGCTGCAACGGGAAAAGATAGGAATGAATGTAATTGTAAATATATATAATTTTATCTAAGTATGTGAATTTTCTATACATGTATGAATTGAGTGAATGTTATTTTTCTCTGACACTTTGAATTTTCTTTGGTTTTGGCCACTGTGTAGATTTTGTATTGTTGTGGCCTTGTGAGAATTTTCCTTTGGATTTTGGTCAGTGTGTGAATTTTCTCTGGATGTTGTCATTGTGTGAATTGTATCTGTAGTTGTTCACTAAGTGAATGTTCTCTGGATATTCTGATTGTGTGAATTTTCTCTGTAGTTGGTCACAAAGTCAATTTTCTCTTGATGTTGCCAATGTGTGAATTTTCTCTGTAGTTGGTCACTAAGTCAATTTCTCTGGATGTTGCCAATGTGTGAATTTTCTCTGGAGTTGGGCACTAAGTGAATTTTCTCTTGATGTTTGCAGTGTCAAATTTCTCTGGTTGTTTATTGTTCTAATTTTCTCTGCATGTATATATCTAATATGCTTGTTACTATTTGTTTTGTAGGTTTTTTTCCTATAGCTTTTGCTGTTATTGATGCTGAGAATAAAGACAATTGGTGTTGGTTTCTTGAACATTTACGTGGAGTATTGGGATTAGAAAGGGTGATAAGTTTCATATCAGATCAACATTGTGGTATTGTGGAAGGAATTGCTAGGTTTTTCCCTAACTGCTTTCATGGATTTTGTCTTGAACATCTAAAGATAAATTTGAGGGATAAGTTGTCATGTGGAAACACAAATTTGGTTAGGGAGACGATTGTGTCCAAGTTTTTAGAATATACATATGCGCCAACAAAGGCATCATTTCATTTCAAGTTAAATGAATTAAAAAGGGAGGGAGGAGACATTGTGAGTGTTTTCTTGAGAAGTTTACTATATGAAAATTGGAGTGATACATATTTTGAGGGGAAACATTATGGTGAGATGTATTCAAATGTTGCTGAGTCATTCAATTCATGGATACGAGACGCTTGACACTTGCCAATAACAAATTTGGTGGACATGATCCGGTTGCAAATCATGAATATGAGGTCTGATAGGAGGCTGGTCTCTTGTAAATGGAATAAAGTTCTCTGTCCTCGTATGGATAGTGTATTGGAGAAGGCTTTCTTGGATGGGAGGACATGGAATGTGAGTTTATCATCTGATAATGTCTTTGAAGTGCATTGTTTTCCTTCGGTTATGATTGATCTTGGGTTAAGAACTTGTTCATGTCGAAAATGGGAAATAAATGGGTATCCATGTCAACATGCTGTTGCTGCAATTTTTAGGAGTGGAAAGAATTTGAATTCATTTGTTGAACCATTTTTTTATGCTAATATGTATCATCAAGCATACTCATTTTCGATTGGCCCAGTTCCAACTGTTGAAAAACTTGTGTGTAGCATTAAAGATGCTATGATTTTACCTCCATTGAGCAAGAGACCAGCTGGGAGGCTGAAGAAGAATAGAATTGCTTCTAGTGGAGAGTTTAAAAGGGTGATTAAGTGTAGTCGTTGTGAGAGTATTGGTCACCATAATAAGAGGAGATGCAAGGAACCTTTGTTAAATAGTTGAGGATTATACATTTTATTGATTGAATAAGACATTTGATGATTACTTTGTGTATTTTGTTTTGTGAAATGTATTTTTTAGACAGTGTATATAATAATATCAATCAAATTCATCCAGAGAAATTTTCCAATATCAGTTAAAGTGTGCATTGTGTTTGTTGATATATACTATAGGCAGTGGGTTTGTAATACCTGTCAAATTCATCCAAAGAAATTTTCCTATGGCAGAGAAAATTCTCTGTGTATTGTGTTTTGAAGCTTCAAATTCATCCACATAAATTTGACAATGGCAGAAAAGAAATCTTGTGTGGATTGTGTTTTTGAATTTGATAATTGTTTTGTACTAACGATTGCAATAGAAATTGCATGATTATATAGGCACCTTCTTTGGCACGATAGGAGTTAAATTTCTCTGTGAATTTCTTGTAACTTCATATCAGTCATTTCAAGAAATGTGCATACCAGACAGAGCATACACAAAATTATTGCACTAAGTACAACCAAGAAACAAAATTAAGCTCTTTTGAAATTTCTCTGAATTGAGAATTTCTCTGGACCAAGGAATAATTTCTCTGGACTCACTTCAACTCAGAAATTTTTGTCAAAGCCAGAGAAATTTTCCTCATCAACCCAGAGAAATGCCTCATCTCCAAATCACTCAACCCAGAGAAATTCACAACTCAGAAATTCTATTTTCTGTCACCATTTGAATCCATCAATTTCATCTGGAGAAATTTTCCACTATCAGAGAAAACTATTTGGGCATTGTGTTTTGAAATTTGAAATTCATGTAGTGAAATTTTCCAGTGGCAGATAAAATTACTGTGCGCTTTGTGTTTTGTTGAGTTTGATGATTGTTTTGTACCAACACAAAGCATTACAGATTACATGATCATATAGGCATCCCCTTTGCACGATACAAGTTAAATTTCTCTGTGAATTTTTGGTAATATCATACCAGAGAAATTTTTGCAGACAATTTCTCTGTGTGGATTGTGTTGACAATCACAATAAAATATATATATATATATATTTAACCATCGATAGGTATGAAATTTACATAAGTCGAAATAAAAAAAAAATGAAATTTACATTAGTGAAGAAAGGATATATACATATATGTCAAGCATCATTATTCTTTCAATGTATCAACAAAAAACTGAATGGTTAATACTGTATGGATATATACATATATGTGAGACAATTTTCTCTGTGTGGATATGTACATTGTCTTCCTTTCACTAGTTTCACTGTTATATTTTTGGTTCTTCTTCTGGAGGTATTTCAATTGGTTCAGTCCAAGACCGGCCAACTTCGGTCACAAATCTCTCTATGAGTTCTGCCCTCATCAACCTTATCTTTTGTGTGGACAATTTGGAGCTAATAGGTTCATGCTTGCTATATTGTTTCATTATATAGCAGACAAAGAGGCCATAATCCAGACTGCATACAAATTATAGTTATGGTTAGTTTTAAGAAACATGCAAATCAGATTATCTTATTTATAGATGTATAAAACTTACGAATCGTTTTCTTGTTGTGGAGCATTGTTGACATACTCAAAGTTGTAATTTGTGTTTTGTGAGTTTATTAATTTGAGAGATGGTTGTGATTGAGCTTCTCTTTCAAGGCAAGCTTTCAAAAAATTCTCAACATAATCTTGTTGCAAAAAAATAATTTTTAAATAACAGAGAAATTTATAGACAAATCAATGGGATTCTATAAAAATTATCATCACATAAAGATTATGATGGATCAAAGAAATTTGCACTCGTTACCAATTGTTTTGCATCTTTGACATATTTGTCTTATGTATCATTCCTCCTTGGCCTGAGTGAGTTGTAGAACCTCCATAAATTGTCTTGTTTGTCCAGGACAAGCAAGGTTTAGTGATTTCCATGTGTGGACTTCTCATTACCTCCAGTATTTATTGGGAAATGGAGGAACCTGTAGTTCCTCCATGCTGTTTCAATATGCTTGTCAAATAAGGACACTCGAAAAGATTGATTTTCTATCATCTTGATGAAATTCTGTGGTTAGAGAAAATCAAAAAATGGTTATGTTATGAGAAAGTTGAAATGACAGGAATTTAAGAAATATACACAGAGAAATTTTAAATGCACATAAATAGCCAGAGAAAATTAGACTAGTGACACAACTGGCTTCAAGCAGTATCTTAAGAAAAGAAAGTAGTAAGTAAATTCGGAGAAAATCAAATAAAATAGTAGTAACATACTAAGCTCATGGATGTGGAAAAAAATGAAGTTGGTTTTTGTCTTTCTCTGATTTGGTCAGCGAAAAGGATCTCTCCATAGCTATCAATGACCTGAAAAATATGATTTTTAATTGTAATATTGGTTTATAAAGGCTGATGGAACATTGCAGAGAAATTTTAATCAAGTACTTACATTGTTGGCAATTTTTTTTTACTTTATTAGGTTTCCAATGTCTTCGAAGGTAATGAGATTCAACTCACTTGTCCAAATTAAAGCCCTACAAGATGACAAAGAAGGGATTTAGTTGTTGTTAATGCAATATAAGTTTGTAATTTGTTGTTTGTTATTTTCTATTTTGTTTGTTATACTTACTCAAGTCCAGACACATTTGATATGTGCTACAAGATGCCTTTTACATGATCTTTTATCAATCTTGAAATCGGTAGAGTTTATGGAAAGATGTAACAACCCCCGTATTGTTTACCGAAAAATTACCGAATTACCTACTGATTACTGCTAAACTGGACTGCTTATGACTGATAATTGAACTAATTGAAGTACTGAACGGACTGATTGGAAATCGAAACTGAATTGACTGAGCATATCTATTGTATTGCATTTTTATCTGTTCGATTGTTTGATTATCTGTTGGTATGTTTATGTTTAAAATTGCAATTGAAGGCCTTATCGGCGGCCGAACTGAAAATTATTTAGTGTTTCATGCCCAGTAGAATTTTTGTGATTTAATGGTATATTTAACCAAAATGTGATTAGGTATGATTAAACTAGATTAATTTAAGCCAATTAAAGAGTTTGTGGAAATTACACTTTTGCCAGTGAGTGGGCTTTGTCTATTCTTACTACTTGAGCCTATTACACACTTAATCAAAAACATTTCATCAGCCTTTTCCTCACACTCTAGCCGACCAAGAGAGGAATAGGGGAGAATTGAGTTCATTTTGGTGGTTTTGCTTGGAACTTGGAGAATTAGCTTGAATTACTTGGAATTGAAGTGTAATTGACAAAACTTGAGCTCTTAAACCTTGAATACAAGACCTAGGTAAGAAATTTAAGTCTTTATTGTTGTCCTTAAACTTGTTCTTGCATGGTTTATGTCAAGTTGGTGGATTAAGCCATGAAATAGCTTCACATGTTGAAAACATAACTTAATTCATACATGCATGTTTATATTGATGAGTTTTGAGTTGAATCCATGGTAAAATGTACATGCATGTTCATAAATAGACTTGAGTCCATGAATTCATCATGTTCTTGAAGAAATGAGTCCATTTAGACAAGCTTCGAAGGTTGAATTTGGTTTGAATTCATGCATGTTTGTATATTCTCCATGTTCATGAAAAATGGGTTTGAAAAATGGTTTTAATTGACTCACTCTTGGGCTTTGAATTCACAAATTGAGCTTTGAAACTTATTGTATATTGAATCTAGAGGTGTTTTCTAGAATTTGGGCCCAAGAGGTCGAGTAAAGAGTGGCAGAATGCTTGGTTTGAGCTTGGAAGGCAAATCTGGAAATTCCAGATTTGGTTTCTTCGCTCGGGCGAAGGATTCCTCGCTCGAGCGACCAACGTTTACTCTGAGCCACGCTCGAGCGAAGGATTGGTGGCTCGAGCGTAAAATTTGAGCATCCAGTACTTTTATTGTTTCGACAGACCGCTCGAGCGAAGGATTGCTCGCTCGAGCGAAACCTTTGATTTTGGAAGCTCGCTCGAGCGAAGGAAGGCTCGCTCGAGCAAGGCTCCTATTTTCAGCAAACTTTGCAAAATGTTTTCTAAGTGTATTTTTGCATCTTCATCCCATTCTAGGTATTCTTAGGCCTAGTTTAAGACATCTTAATGAGGATATAGATGTAGAACACACCAAGGCAAATTAGGGATTAAGTTTTGATATTTCCCAACTGTGTAGCTTAGTGTGTGTTCAACCTGTGAACTATGTAGGGTTGGCGACTGGGGAGACACGCTCTAGCGTACTATAGCCCAAACTCTGTGAGTAACAATTGTGTGAAGATATGTTCAACTGAAAATGTTTTCTGATTGTTTACGGAACTGTTTTCTGAAGTGATTATTGTTATTTGATTGAATGTATGTCCTATATTCTGAAATGTACTGTGGCATCCTTAGCACCTCATTTTCTTTATTCTTATTCTGAGATCTCTGTCGGTTCCCTCGTGGAGCCATTACTATTTACTGATTGATGGCCATCATTACTGTTCGGTCTTTAAGACCTACTGTTTACTGCTAGGCTAATGGATGTACCACATATGACTGAATAACTGTTCTGACTGAAAGACTGAAATACTATTTAATGAACTGTTTTCGTTACTGTAAGGACATTTCATTCTTAACCTCTTTACGCATTATGTTATTCTTGGGCTTTAGCTCCTTTATATATATATGTAGGTGCTCGGCCACCGACCGGAGCTAGGTGCGTGGGTTAGACTCAGCTTTTGTCAAGCCACCTTTGTGCCTCCCGCGAGGTTCGAGTTGCCATGCTAAGGCTTAGGGTGTTTTAGCATTTCCTCTGTCTTTGTCTCATTGTTTTGTATAGTATTATCTGCTTTACCGTCTTTACTAAGGGATTAGGTCCTGTCTTTGTATATCAGAATTGTGTATAAATCTTTATTCTACACGTGTGAATGTATGAAAATCTTTTGGCATCTGATCATCAGCTCAATGGACATTATTTATTTCTTGTATTGGCTTCATGAACTCGAACTTCTGTTTCTTGTACTACTGTTAAACAGGCCTTCGGTAATCTCGGATTACTGGCCGGTTACGGTGCCAAACCCATAGGGTCGAGTTTGGGTCGTGACAAAAGACCCAAGATTTTCTTATGTTTATAGGTTGAGGCAAGATGTATGCAATAGCATCAAGTATTTCTTTGTCCTTCTTGGTTTGCTCAGTTTCCTTTCCAGCTTGTTTTGAAGCTCTAATCACTTTCGCAACTTTGGGATACTGAAATTCTGGATCGTGCTGCTTTTCCTTCCTTTCTTTTGCCTTCAAATTTTTTTATCATTGATGTCGGATCTTTTTTTACTGTAGACAGTGAAAAAATTAGTAAAAGTAAAATTTCTTTGAAGTAACAGATGATATTTCAATATGTAAATTTATTTGATTCAATATTTTCCAGTTACCATAGACTTTCGTCTTTTGTTTCGGTTGTTCTTTGTGTGCCATTTGTTCTTGTTGTGTTGTTGGTTGTTGTTCCACTTGCATTCCAACTACACATAGTGAAAATCAAACAAGCCCTAAAAATTGAATAAGAAAATAGACAGAGAAAATGAAATGAGCAGTAGAAATCAATAGAAATAAGTGGCAGGAACTAATGTGTTCAGAGAAATATAACTTCCAGAGAAAATTACCAATGACATAGAAAATTATAATAAATAGAAATTTCTCTGATTTATGTTGACAACTTTTTGTGGCTCAAGATTTTCATTGACCTTGTGGTTGAAGTTGTGTTGGTGTTCGGTATGGTTGTGTTGCTAGTTGGACGGATAGTTCTTGTACTTGCTCATGCAATTTAGCATTTTCAGTTTCAAGCTCCGAAATTGAACACCTCAACTATTGAATTGTTTTTGCATCGTCTTCTTTTTGAACCTCCAACATCGTTAGTTTCAGTTGGATTGTGCTCTCTCTTTCTTGAAGTTCTGAGTTAAGTGATGTGAAGGTTCTTATTGCAATATCCTTTTCAGCAAGTAATTTAATCCAATTTCTCTCTTCTTCTTTTTTAGATTGAGAAATACCTTTAGTCTTTGACGTAGATCAACAATTTGGGCATCCTTTGATTTCTCAAATTCTTGAGGCTGATGCATTGTTGAGCCACAAATACTGTCACGTTGTTGGTCCATTGGCTCATTACATTCTTCTTCGTCACTTGCCTTCTTGTTTTCTTCTTGCTGTTCATCTTCTTCTTTATCTTGTTCTTCATTGTCTTCTTTCTGTTCATTTTGTTCTTTGTCTTCTGTTTCTATTTCTTCACTTTCTTCTCTGGCTTCTCCTTCTCCACTACTTGTTTGATCTTCTTGTCCATTACTGGCTTCATATTCTTCTATGTTGCCTTCTGCTTCTTCATTGAATTTGACAATTGCTTGATCTTCAAATGAATCTTCTAATGTCTCCTTGAATTTGACAATTGCCTTTTTTGATTCTTTCTTCGTCTTTTTACCAAGACAGAACTCCTCTAATGGGTTTTTGACTAGCTACTTGGTATCTATCTGTATTTTACTAGAGAAATGTTACAAAATTCACTGAGATAAAAAATTCAAATAAGGAAAATAAAATTCATGTATATGATACTAATGGGAAACAAACTTCAGAGAAAATTGTATGAGGCAGAGAAAATTACAGACAATGAGTTAATTTTATGAGGTAGAGAAAATTATGAAACAAGCAATATAATTTAGATATCAGAGAAAATCAATCAAGGCATATAAGTTAATGTTTGACTATAATTGTTTCAGAGAAATTTGGATTTCAGAGAAAATTCATTAGAAGGGCAGAAAAAAACAGTGTTTATCAAAGATGCAAAGCACATAAGTTATGGGCCAGAGAAAATTACACACAAGGAGAAACAATTTTATGGGCCAGAGAAAATTATGAAACAACCAACATAATTTAAATATTAGAGAAAATCAATCAGGGCATATAAGTTAATGTGTTATAATTGTGGTCAGAGAAATTTGGATTGCAGAAAAAATTGATTACAATGGCAGAAATAAACCAGTTGGTACCATAGAAGAAAACATAAATTGATAGTTCAGAGAAAATTGATCTTAATCAATCAATGTACAAAGAGGGAAACAAAGCAGTGGTCAGAGAAATTTTGGAATTTCACTGAGATTTCAGTAACAATAGGAATCTAACCTGTCGAGGTGTAAGAGAGTGGACTGGTGTCTTCTGCAGCTGTTTCGTCAAGGTTTGCAGGTTCCACTTGGCACATCTTGGGAAGTCAGTTGTTATTCTTGTCTTCTTAGTCAATTATAGTTGCATGTTCACATAGCCAATACTGTGATGAAAATTAAAGTAAATAAAATTTTCTAAACACACAAATTTGTAAGTATGATAACTGCAAATTTGAATGGATATTATACTAACCAGCAATGCAATGACACACCCCGTAACTTTTTCTGGAGTTTTGTGCAATGCCATGATAGAATCAATCAATGTTGATGTAATTGCTTCTGGCCAATCATACTGTTTCATTGATTGAAGAGGTTCCGCATACTTTATAAAAACCCACCCTATTGAATTGCCACTTGTTGCAAAAAATAAGGTGAGACACAAGTACAATATAACAATGATTGCTACATCTTTGAAGTCTGTTGGTTGCTTGCCTTTCATTGCTTTGACCAAGGCATTTTTAAGAACAGGACCAGTGATGTAATGACCTGGAACCATGTGTCACAATTATCAGTAAGTAATTATGCATTTATATGATTTAATTGAAGATTATCTGTTTGAATTAGTAAAATATCTGTTGAAATTACGACTTTGGGATTTAAATTGACAACCGTAATGGCTTCAGAAAACGAAATTGAATATGTCTATGTGATACCGGGAATTTTTAGAACCATTTGAAATGATAAATTGAGAACTGAACTCTGTCTGATTCGTAAAGCCTTGTTTGGCTCAAGTTTATGGCCCAAGTTGATTTCTAGGAGTATGTATGCTTATGGATCAAGATTGTTGACCATGTTGACTCAAGAATAAAAGAAAGAAAATATCTAAGGGAGAGAGAGAAGAGAGAATTCGTGAGAAAGAGAGAGCAAGGGGGAGAACAAGGGAAAGAAGAAGAAAAGGGGAAATCAAGTTTACACTTCTCCATCCAAGTGTTTAAGGTAAGATTTTCATGAAATTAGTTGTTGATCCTTGACATTTAGCATGTTGAGCTCAAGATTATGGCATAATTATGATTTAAATCATGGTTTCTTTACATGTTTGGCCAAGTTGAGGTAGAACCTCCATGGTTATAGAGATATGAAGCTTGTATGTATATGTTCATGGATTTCCACCTTGATTCATGGGTTTGATCTTGTTTATGGTTCATGTGGGTTTTGATTAGAAGCTTTGATGTTGAATTATGTGGTTTCAAATGTTTTGAGTTTTGATTTCATAAGAGGGGAAGTTAATGTATTAAGGAAAGGATGAAGTGTAGAAGAAGAACCAGAATTTCAGAATTTCGCAAGGTCCGCTCGAGCGGAGAGGATCCCGCTCGAGCGGTAAAATCAGCCTCTCAGCAGTTTTGGGGAAAATGTGCAGTCCGCTCGAGTGGACAATTGGGCGCTCGAGCGGAAGGGCTTATTTTCAAGAAATGTGGGAAAGTTGTTCTATTTGATTTTTAACATGTTAATTGCATCTTTAACATCTTACGAACATGAAAGAATGTAAGAAGGGAGAAAATGAACATGAAGTGAAATAAGGGAAGGATAAAGTGCATGACTTATGTGATTTAATGAGAACGTGTATTGAGAAATGTGTTATAATGTTGATAATTGCAGGACAAGACGTGAAGACCGTGCCCTCGGTTTTGGAAACCCACTGTAAGTAACATTTCTGTAAATGGTATGTTCTTATGAAAGTATGTTCAAAGTGATATGTAGTGATATGATTATGAAATGATAATGTTTTCTGTGAACGAATGTCCTAATTGCGAATCTAGTATGGCATCCATAGTTAGTTCAGTCGTGGGGGCGAGAACATGCAGGCCCATGCGCTTCAGTCATGGGGGACGGCATGGAAGGACAAACCCATGACCAGTTTACGAGATCTCGGTATGTGTTTAATCGGTGTCCAGGACCGGTTACTCTAGTCGTTAGTCGACACATGTTATATTCTATGGAGTATGCCATTATGTATGTTCTTATAAGATGATTATGACTATGTTTATGAATGTTATGTTTTACAGAATTACGAAATGTTGGAGTTCGTTCACTAACCCCTTTACGTTAATGTTACTTGCTGAGCTTTAGCTCATTGTTTGTATTTATGTATTTATAGGTGAACCCTCAGGGAGCCAAGCCTAGGCGGAGTCTCGAGCTGTGCCGCCGTTTTGAAGCCTAACCTGGAGTGGAGTGCCCCCGAGCTGGGGCCAGGCCTGAAAGGCCATTTTGTGAGCTCTTGTTTTGTTTTTGTTGTATAGTTGTAACTGAATGATACGTGCTGTACTAGATCATGTTATGTAATGAATGTGGGTAATTAACTCATTTTTTTTTGGCATGTAATGTACGTTCATATAAATGCACAGCTCTTTGGACTATTAGTTTCTTTATTTCGCTTCCGCAAGCCCTGATTATTTATGTTTTGTATGGGAAGGCCTGTGGTAATCAAGGATTACTGGCCGGTTACGATGCCAACCCTTTCGGGGCGGGTTTGGTTCGTGACAAGTGAGCCTTGTGTCATTTTGGAATCTTCTCCTTAGGAATGTAGATTTTGGCTTTTTAGAGTATCTTAATGACATGGCTCCTTTACCTCCTTCCAAACCAAAAATCAAGGTCATGTCATTTGTTGTGAAGGTTAGGTTCTTCTTACTTACTGTGAATGCTTTTGTTTTTTCATTGTAACATTTGATTATGGCAACAACATCATCATCCGATTCTCTAGATTTCTTTGGATCTATCCTTCCACTAGTTAGAGCTTGGATCAAATACCATAATGGGGTCTTTTGAAGCTCTACAAGTTGTTTTGAATTGAATTTAAGTGTTTGAAAAAAGGAGACAACAGATGAGAGGTTGGATCGAAATTGAATGGTGTAGTGAGCTCTCTTTCTGTGGAGTTTAACAGGTTTTTTCCCCCTTGAGCTTGAGTCCTTTGAAGTTGGGGTACTCATCTGGATACTAGTTGTTTCATCACCTTGTGTGATTTGGCGAGGAGTTTGTGGTGTTTTGCTGCTGGTTTTTGATCTTAGATCATAAGAAAACTGAGAGAGTTATTCTTTCTTGCTTGGTGTTTCCAGTGTTTAGTTGCTGGTTTTTGATCGTAGCTCATAAGAAGACTGAGAGAGTTTCTGTTTCTTGCTTTGTGTTTCCGGTGTTTCGGTGCTTTTACGTTTTGCCATTTCTGGACAATGATTAAAACATAAAGATGTTAACATTACATCCTAGAGAAAATTGAACATGCCAGAGAAAATTGGACATATCAGAGAAAATTACAGATAAGAGAAAATTTTAGATGTCAGAGAAAATTACAGATGAGGAAAAATTACAGAAAATGGGACATGCCAGAGAAAATTGGACATTAAAAATTAAATGTTAGAGAAAATCAACAAAGCATCATAAACATGGGAGAGAAATTTTCAATAATTGTTAAAATTACATATAGAAGTAAACATACCAGAGAAAATGAATGACAGAGAAAAGTAAACATGGCAAGGCAAAGAAAATTTCCATTCCACAATTAGCAAGATAAAATAAACAAAGTAATGTAAACATGTCACTGAAAATTACACCACATTGAAACCAAGAATTGAACAAAATAGACATACCAGAGATAAATACACATTTCGGACGAAATTACACATTCTTGAGGAAATTTCCATTTCAGAGAAAATTTCAATTCATAATATTAAAATGCCAGAGAAATTTACATACACCACCAGAGAAAATTAACCATGATAGAGACACACAAGGAGAGAAAAGTGATGTGATGTTGTCAGAGAAAATTATGAATACCAGAAAAACTTAGTCAGAGGCAAGAGAGTAATAAACATTCCAAAGAAAAATATATATTCCAGAGAAATTTACAAAGCAGAGAAATTCATAGACAAAATCATAGAAAAATGTTCAAGAATAAGATCAAAACACAAATAAATAACTTTTTTTCAAAATACACATGTCAGAGAAAATTCAAAGAAGAAACATTCATTCTAGTCCATAATATTAAAATGCCAGAGAAAATTAAACATGATAGAGACACACAAGGGAGGAAAGTGATGTGATGTGGTCAGAGAAAATTATAAATACCAGAGAAACTTAGACAGAGGCAAAAGAGTGATAGACATTCCAGAGAAAGATAGACATTCCAATTCAAAATACATATTATAGAGAAATTTACAAAGCAGGGAAATTTATAGACAAAATTATATAAACATGTTCAAGAATAAGATGAAAACACAGAAAATTACTTTTTTCAAAATAAATATGCCAAAGAAAATTGAAAGAAGAAACATACATCAAGCAAAAATCAGAGAAATTCAAATGCCAGAGAAATTTATAGATAAAATCACACAAACATGTTCAAGAATAAGTTCAAAACACACAGAAATAACTTTTTCCAAATTTAGGTAGCTTTTTATTACGAAATCGAAACCCTAATTTATGGAAGGTTAATATAAAATGCAATTAACTGTGTTTCCAGAGAAAATCTAGTTGTATTGTAGAAAAACTCACCAGAGTTAGGATGAAACTTTGAATGAATGATGATATGGCACGAGATGAAGATGCGACGCGTGCGAAGGTGGACTAAGATGATGATGAGCGGTGAAAATGAAGCTCTAACGAAAGTCAAAGAAATTTGTGAGAGCGAATGGGAATGATTTTTGCAGAAGATAACGAAACTCTAATGTCGATGGTGAAGATGATGTTGAAACCCTAATTCTGCTGTTCTCCTGTTCGTGAAGATGCTGAATGCTTGGAATGGAACTCAGACATCGGAATGAGTTTCGTTTCTGTGTTGATTTTGGCAAGGGTATTTTGGTCCACAAAATAATTAAAAATGGGCGCCAAGTTGTTCAGGGACCTGATGCATCACTATTATTTTGGGTGTCCTTTATCCTCTAAATTGTTATTATTAGGGACCTTAAAAAAAATTCCCCATAATTAAAATATCTATTATTATTTTTTATAATTTTAAAATATTGTTAACAAGTCATTCTTGATGCATTTTCTATCTATATAATAAACATTCGGTTTACAAATTATTTTTCAAAAACAAAACATTTACACGCTCGCTTGTAAAGGTATCTCTAACACTATTGGACATTTTGCATATCCAAATACACCATTAAATTTATATTTTATTTTATTTTATTTATTCACTTTTTTGATTTTTTAATCAAACTTGATATTTATTTTAATTATTTATTCATACCTTATTCTCTTTATAGAATAATCAAAAATGTTTTGGAGCTTTAATAAAGGAGCTCTAATAGCTCTAATGGAGTGTAGGTCCCACCGTGATAGTGATGTTTGTGTCTTGTATTTTTTTATTTTTTATTTTTTTAACTTTCCATGAAATTAGAGTTCATTGATTTAGAGAGATGTATCATTGTTGATAAAATAATATATCAGCTAAGATGATCAAGGGAAACCTTAGGCCTACGCTTTTGTAAGCTGATGTGCTGTCTTTCACAAGCTGATTAGTAGAGCTTGTAGGTCAACCCATGAGCTTAGCTTAAAGAATAAAGATCTAAAACTTTTTTTTTATAGAGTTAGATGGGGAAAAGTCATTTTTTCATAATTTTTGACAAGTTTATGAGCCAACAAACTCTCTCGCAAGCTCATTGGTGAAGCTCGTAAGCTAGCCAACAAACTTAGTGGGCTGATCCATAAGCAGCCCAACAAGCCATCTCTCACAGATTGGGTTTGTGGGCAAGCCAGTGGGCAAAACTTCAAACCTATGGCCCAGGTCCAACCTCACTCATATCAGGCCAAGGTGACGCCGAAGTGTCAGCCGAGATGCCACGTGGCCTAGTCATGCATCGAGGTGATCTCGGCTAGGCCGAGGTTGTCTGCAGAGATACTGGAATCTGAGATAAGCGAATAAGGGACAAGAGTCCTAGAACAGGGGAGGATCTTAGTTTGGATAAAGATAAAGCTCTTAGAGAGTTTATCCCTATCTAGCTGAGAGTCCAGGATGAGCATTGAGCCTGAGTTCATTGAAGTTAGGCTTCTACAGGGATCAGGTCAGTACTGGCTATAAAAACAGGGCACCCCGTGGGTTTCAAGGATGTGTGATAGACTGTGAGCAGTAAGTTCTTTCTTGTGAGTTAAGCATAATTTGCTATCTTTGAGAGATATTTTGATTAATGACTTGAGCGTCGGAGTGCCCACGAGCTATCATCAGATTCTTATCTTTCTGTGACAGGTTGTTTGGACTTAATCTATTCTGCCGGTGCTCTCCAGCTGAGTTCCTCGTTTGGTTGTTTTGTCAGAAATCAACACCTACAATTTGGCGTCGCCTGTGGGAACGTAAGGTCCAAGCCCAATATATTATGCCCCATTTAGACCCAAAACAAATTCAATATTCCATGAAGTCCTCAAATTATCAATTAGACGAAATACCCTCACATATTATCCAATTTACACGCACACAACCTTCACCCACGATCATCTCACACCATTTTGATCAGTACACCGTCACATCTCCGCCTCTCGCCTTTGCATTCTCAGTCCTCTATCTCTCCACCGTTAGACTCCACTATCTTTGAAACCTTACCCTAACCACAAAACGAAGCCGTTCATCTTCTCTAATCGTTAACTCTCACCAAAACAACACGAAGCCATTCATCTTCTCCAATCGACGACTCTCAACAACACGAAAAACCATCACGACTCTGAAGAAATTTCATAGTTTCTGACTTCCGATTCACAGAAATGGAGAAAAAAAGTAACGTCTCTCTTCACCTATTATTTTTTATTCAAATTTGTACATTATTCTTTGATATTTTGCATATATCATACCGTTTCAATAACACTTTCATAAAAAAATCCTTGTAAAATATATTTTACATACTTCAAAATGTATAAACCCTATTTTATATATAATCTCTTGTTTTAAAACATTCTAATACCCTGTTTTTAAACATTCTAATTCCCTGTTTTTCATATAAATCCCTGTTTTTATACATTCAACTCCTTGATCTTATTCTTGTTGTTGTTTCTTCTTCTTATTGTTAAATATTGGCTTTTCTTCTTCGTATTGTTACTACATTTCGTTGAATACTTAATCTTCTTGTTGTTATTGTTATTGTTTACAAAATACAATGGGCTGTTCTTATTGTTGCTAGTGTTTATAAAACTGAAACATCAGATAGTTTCATCACTCTACAAGTGATTTATTCAAACTGTAAATGAAACTACAAAATTACACAATTTTATCACTATTCAAAACAAATAAGTAACTTATTATAAAGTGCAAATCAAACTGCCAAATTATACAGTTTTGTAACTATTAACAACAAATAGATATAACTTAATATTAAACTGCATATAAAACTGCAAAATTATACAGTTTTGTCACTATATTATTCATGTCCTGCTGTCGCTTTCATTTTTTCAGAAATAGCTGTTGGAATATATTGGAAGAAACAAACCAATATGCCCAAAAATCCAATCAGGGATTTAAAGTGTCTCCCCTTTTAATAGTCCTTTACCTATATCCACTGAAATGCCACTAACATTTCCCCCTCTACTAAAAACCTAACCACCACAACCAAAAACAACCAAAAAAACCCACAAAACAACCATACTACCTACAAGAAAAAGCCCAAGAACTACACCATAGACCACACCCACACAACAAACACCAACCACACCTCTAACCACAAAAAGAACAAACAAAAGAAAGCCAACAAAAAAATAAGAAGCTCCTTCAGCCAAAAAAAGAAAGCTCTAAGAAAGCCAATCAACTTCCAAAACACAAACCTAGGCATCAAAAGGGAAAAAATGAGTAGTCCCTGCAAAGAGAGTCCAACAGTTTAATTATCGTTCCAATATCGGAACAGTAATCAAACTGTTCAAGGGGGTCAAATTCACAATAGCCCAACAGACAAAGCTGCAAAAAAAATCCTTGTTTGGGCCATTATAAATGCTTTCTCCTCAACACAACTGAAGGCCTCTTGGTGCAGATGCTACAATTTCATTGTAGTAGAAATGACAGCACTCTATAACAAAACAAAAAAGAGAGCATTTATACTTGGAAAAAAGGAAATGAAACTCAGAAACAGTGATATGAGGCTCATTTTTGGTATCGACTGTGGAGAAGACAGCATCACCACCAATTCCTATGCAAGACCAAAGGATTTTCAGCTTGCATTTTATAAATGAAGATGCAAATCAGTAAAGAGATTGGATGCCAAGTCATTGACCAAAATGTTTCAACAAACAAAAAAAAGAAAATCAACCAATGATCTTCAAGATCTTGCTAGGGTCATCACTCTTTACTTGTGCCTGAAACTTCTCATGCCTACAACTAGCCATACACTCAGTTGGAGTTTCTTCAACTATGTTGACAATCTCAACAACATCAAGAAGTACGATTGGAGTGAGGCAATAAAAGACACACTGTTGAATTCAATGGCAAATGCAAACAACAATCCAAGACATGTCACTGGATGCGTCATGTTACTCTTGGTAAACACACTACTCAACTACTTCACACAAAAATATCAAACATCCAGCTATTTCAAACTATCTAACATATTTCAAATTTTTTTTTTACAGTACTGGTATTGTGAGCACAGTAAACTCCTCCGACCATCCAACAAAGAAGGCTTTCCAAGGTTTATGAAGTGAAACCTTGGCAAAATGTACTCCAAGTGGAAACAAATCAACCTTGGTGACTTTGAAAAGGTATTCAAACTTTTCTATACTCTCATAGCACGAATCTATTCAATACTCCTTTCACAGTCATTATAGTGACAACCATGTTATCAAACTATAAAAGTTTACAGTTTCAAAACACACACCTATTTAACACTCCTATCATTCATGTTATGAACCGAAAAAAGTTTGCTTCAACACACAAATCTATTCAACAATCCTTTCACATTCATTACACTAACAATCATGTTATGAAATTGTAAAAATTGTAGTTTCAAACAACATATTTTCAACACTTAACTCACATTACTCACGTACAAATCATGTTATGAAACTAACCAATTTACTGATTACTAATATATGCCACATTGTTCCAATGCAGTTGACCAAAGTGCTTTAACTAACTGAACAAATGCTTATTGCATATCAATCAAAGCACATCAATAGACTCTTCAGAAAGAAACATGACCACAAAAGGACAATAAGCGGAAAAAACAAACAAAAGCATAAAAAAAAAAAAAAAAAAAAAGGTTTTAGACAGTGATGAGGATGACTTTCTCGAAGAAGAACACCAATCAGAATCAAAACAAGAACAACAACAAAAAAAGAAAGAAAAGAAAGTAAGAACCACAAGAAGAAGTAGAAAGTGATGAACAAGAAGAAAAGAGTGATGAAGAAAAAAAATAAGAGACTAATAAAGAAGAGGAAGAAAAAGAAGCTGATGAACAACAAGACAATGATGATGATGAAGAAGAAGGTGATGAACAAGAATACACTGATGGAGAAGAATGCCAACAACAAAAAGAAAAAGAAGAACAAACAAACCAACAATAAGAAGTCAATGAACAAGAACTAACAGATCAACAAGAACAACAACATGAAGAAAAAGAACAAGCAAAACAACAAGAAGAAAAAAGGACAGAACAACAAGAAAAACTCCAAGAGAAATCTGACACATTTCATGCACAAGGTAAACTCTTGTCTAATATTGAACCAAACTGCAAAATTTAATTAAACTAACCAAAACAAAATCCAACATTTTTATAAGTGATGACCAAGCACAAGCATCAACCAAAGAGGACGACAAGGATAAACTCATAGCATCTATAAGAGCACAAATGCAAGAAATAGAACAAAAATTCATGGCTGAATTGCGTAGAAAAGGAAATGTCCGCCAAAAAAAATAGAAGTCCCCAACAAAGATCAATGGTCAAGAGAATCAAACAAAAGTCAAGAAAATGAGCACATAAGCCAGATTTTGAATACCAACCAATGACAAAAGCCAAAGAAGATACAAAGAACAAGACAGAAGCTGTAGCTGATGTACCCAAACCAACAGAGGGTACTGATGAAGAAAAAGAGAAAGAGAATGAAAAGACAAAACAAGAAATCAAAACAGAGAAAGAACTTACTGCTGAACCCAAGCCAAAAGAGGGTACTGATGAAGCAAAAGAGTAAGGGAAAGAAAAGATGAAAGAAGATATCGGCCAAGAAAAAGAAGCTGTTATTGAACCCAAGCCAAAAGAGAATGCCAATCAAGGAAAGACACAAGTTCAAATAGGATTGATTTGGAAAGAGATGATGATTTCAAGGAAGAATCAATCCACAACAAGCCACTCACCCTTTCATTCCACAAAACAAACAAAGTTTGGCATAGCCTATCCAAAAAAGACCAAGGCCAAATTGAACTCATCAACAAAACACAATCAACTGCTTATGTCTGGTCTGGCAGCAAAGATGAAAATTACATATACTTTTCAGATATATGCAAATTGTCTAACAGGGAAGCCTTATATGGAAATGTAGGTCTCCAACTGCACTTTTACTGTTTCTGTTCATATTCAATAACCTATTCCACAAACCTAACACATTCTCATATATAACATGTTTTAGGTCATTAATGCCTTCGCAGAAATGAAGTTGGCATTCTAACCATCAATTGAAGAATTTGAGAAACATGATCTAGCGTTTGCAAGAAATTCATACGCAGGAAGATCTTACGTTTTCTTAACACTCATCAATGTAAGCAAAACTATTAACATACCTTTCAATATTATTTAAACTGCAAAATTTTCTACTTTCGCAACATGTCTTACTACATACTTTGATAACATATTTCAAACATATATAAATTATAGACTCCACTACAAAACCAAGATCAGGCACTGAGAGAAAAAATGATGGACATCCATTTTCCAGAAGCAATGAAAAGCAGATATATCCATTTCCCAATCAACCATGACAACCATTGGGCGATTGTGGTCTTTGACAATGCTAATGGAATATGGAGGCACTATGACTCTTTAAGGCCAGCAAAAGGATGTCACAAGAAGTACTTTGAAATTGCAAAGGAAATTATAAGTTAAATAAAATTTCCTACTTAGTTACATTTCTTTCAAAACATCTTAGCACATTACTATAACTAAAAAAAATACCCACTAACTATTTTGTAGCAACAACATCAACTGAGATGGAATGAAACATTATTCAGCAATCAAGGAAACATGTTATCATTTCAAGAGTGCGAGACAATAATTGCATCAATTGAGGAATGCCCACAACAAGCCCCACACTTGTAAGATACAAACTCAATAACTAATGTTTCAAAATGTTAAATTTTACAGTTTTACCTAACTAATTAACTTCATCTAAAACTTTGTAGGAATGATTGTGCAATCGCCGTCTGCAATGTTATTAACCAATATATCAACTGGCAACCTGTGCAGAAATCACTTCAACCAACTGAGTGGGTCAAATTTCGAGCAAAAACCATTAGTCAATTCCTCAATGATAAGAACCGATCTTGGAAACTCGAGCACTACCAAATGTTGACAAAACATACCAAACCATAGAAACAATGAACAAACTTCTTTACAATACAAATGCTCATGTGAACATATTTTTGTACATTTTTTTTTTATATGTGACAAGTACTTTTTATGCTTTTGGTAATTGATCTTCTTATGGTTATCATAGTGAAAATGATTGTTGTCATTGATGTTGTTGTTGTTGCTCTTCTTGTTGTTGTTATTCTTGTTGTTGTTCTTAATGTAGTTATTATTCTTGTTTGTATTCTTGTACTTATTATTGTCGTCACATTTGTGGTTGTATATAAATTTATACAGGAAAGGTTGTTTCTAATAATTTTTGAAATTGCAAAATTATGTAGTTTCATCAGGTTGATTCTAATAATTCTTAAAACTGTAAAATTATGTGTTTCATCAGGTTGTTTCTCATAATTCTTAAAATTGCAAAATCATGCAACTTCATCACTCAAACAAAAATTATGCTACACAATTATGTAGTTTCATTATCGTGAGTGCCTTCCACACATTATAATATGTATTTCCTACATAATTTTTGAAATTGCAAAATTATCTAATTTCATGACTCAAACAAATAGATGAACTACATTTCAAAATTGTAAATAAAACAGCAAAATTATACAGTTTTGTCACTACGAAATATTAAATAAATATATCATGTAGCAAAACTGCAAGATTATACAGTTTCAATAAGAAATTTTCAACAATCGTCTCAGCATTCCACAAAAATAAAACCAACCAACTCCACACACACAAAATACATATATATATATATATTATAAAACAATTTCAATAACTAAAGAACACATTGAAAAAGAAAAAAAAATGCAACCAACTTTATTCATTACTTCCATAATACCAAGTATCACATATTATTATTATAATTCCTCAACTTCAAAAATAAATCTAAAAGAATAGACTATGGCCTCAAATAACACCCTTGCACGTCTTCTTATTGTGATTCCCATATTTCAAGCACTTCCCACACTTAATTTGCTTCACATTCTCACCCCTAAAAGGTATTCTCTTCTTCTTGTTCTGCCCGGGCTGCTTCTTCGTTATAGGAGGTTTGATAATCGAACTGCCGGCACTATCAAAGTCAAATCTCTCACTTGAAAGCACTAGATAAACAGATTCCTTGTACGACTCTCTAAACAATCCATACGAAAAAAAGGATCAATAAAATCATACACATCTCTATCACTACTATGTAAAGCATGCACAACATGATAACAAGGAAAACTATTCAATTGCCATTCATGGCAAGAATAAGTCCGTCTACCAATATCAACATAAAAAGAAATAGAAGAATGAACCTTAAGTACAATATCACTAGCAACAATCACATCCCAAGACTTAGCTAGCTTCAAAGAGTCCACCAACTTTTTTTTCCATAACTAGACACAATTTGGTAGTCCATCTTTTAGATTCAGCTCTTCTATTAGACAATTGAGTCATGATTTGAACCCTAATCATATCAACCATACAAGTAATAGGCAAGTCACAGGCCCTACCAATCTAATTATTGTAAGACTCGATAACATTAGATGACATCTCATTATATCGTTATTAGATGACATCTCACCATATCATTTCCCTCTAAAAAATGCATTCGCCTACTTATCATTTTGCAAACCATCCAACATGCTATCAACTCTACCATTCCCAGCAATATGCCTTAATTTCTACATATAATGTTGGAAAGAAGCAACAGTTGGTGTATAAGCACATTTAACTAATATTTTCATCAAAGTCAGCTTATAGTTAGTACGAAGTTCCACCAATCTGTCAATCAAATTTCTCTTCAAATGGTTCAAGCATTATGCATGATATGCATTGGGAAAAATCACTGAAAGAGCGTCTAGTAATCCATGTTGACGGTCAATCCACTGACTACCAAAACACATTGACAAACCAAAACTATACTAACTGCAAATAAATACATACCTTGATTACTATCCTTTGATGTTACTACAAACAAATGCCCCTTGTAACTCTTTTTCAAGAATGTACCATCAACAAACAATAACAGACGAAAAAATTGAAAGCCATACAAATATCCATGAAATGCCACAAACAACCTTTGAAAACACCCATTACTTTCATCCACATCTAATTCAAACACACTTCCGGAATTCGTTCTCATACTCGTCTCAAGGTACCATCGAAGTTGGTCAAAAGAATATGCAAAATCTCCAAACAACCCACCTTTTACCTTATTAACTCCTAACTATGCAACTTGATAAGAAACATCTATACCATATTCCTTCTTCAACTTTTTTTTAACTTCAATAGGACGAGTCAACAGATTATCACTGATATCATTATACACAATATCAAACACAAGTCTAGAACCAACCATTTTGCAAAAAGATCTACGAGCAACAACCCCATAAGTATGCATATTATCCAACTTCATAATAAAAAAAATACCAGAATTCATCAACATCTTCCATGCACAAACCACTTACAACTTGTAGACGACTTCATCATACATTCAGCAGTTACTCTTGTTGCATCGTTCTTCAAATAATTCATTACAAAATCACACTCAATTGTATACTTAACCAATGCAATACAGAATGCCGGCACTCCACTTTCAAATTCTTGACCAACACTGTGTATAATCCCATTCCAACTAGCAGACAACAAAACTCTCTATGTTCTAGATAAAAATTAGGCAACAAACCACCAAAATCATCACAATCGTTAACCAAAAAACTCTCACAAATTACATAATCAATCCTAGAAGAATTGTTGTAAGCCTCTACAATTCTCCTATCATCCTCAACAACATCAACAACATGAGAACCACTACAACCTATCATTGACACCATATTTCCCAAATCATTATCACATTCAACAATACAATTAGAATATGCAAGAATAGAGAAAAACAAATAGAAGTTACCAACACTCAACTCCTTGAACTTCGCAGATATTTTCTCAACAACTTCATGATAACTACATCCCTCACTAATCTTAATATGACACAAAAGTTCTTGTATTTGCACATTAACATGAAACACCCTCCATATTACAAAATCACAAACCGACAAACAATTGTTCACAGATTCCAAACTACAAAATTATCTGATTACAACATATCGGTATCAACACTTCACAATTCACAATTCCAAAGCTAAAATTATCTGATTTACAACATATCAGTATCAAAACGTCAGAATTCACAATTCCAAACTACAACTTCAAAACACATTACACTATACAACAAACAAAATCAACAAAATCAAAATCATTACAATATATTACATACAAAAATCACAAAATAAGTATCAAACAAACAAAGTTTATCACAAAACAAAGAACTACAACAACATTGCAAAACACAAACCAAAGATCATGCAAATTTGCTTATATATATATATATATGTATACATACATATATATATATATATATCGAAAGATAGAGATAGAGTAAGACACAGACACAGACACACACACACACACACACACACAAAGCATACGCAGAGATTGCCTAAATACGGAGATTCAGATCGCATAACAAGATCGACCTCATAACACAAAGAGATTGACATCAGGAAGAGAGATCGAGATCGCAGACAACCAATAGTTGATTTTTCACGTATACATATATATATATATATATCAAATCAAAGGGTAATACAGTCATTTAAAAAATAAGAAAATAAAAAATGAGACCTCCGGGTACAAAACTTAAAAAACTGTGGACCTGTTAGTCTATTAAAAATATACTGGGATTAGAAAGGAAATAAATCCCCTACATAAGACTACATAATAATTTTCCACTCATATCAAGCTATAGGCCTTTAGACTAAATGATGAGGGCTACTCATTCTAGAATTAAGCTCTAACAAGATTGGCAATACAATAGTTACTTATCATCTCTTGGTTAGCTACATTTGATAAATTTTAAAGGCTAGACAAATCAATTCTAAGAATAAAAAGTGTTGTTAGAATACACACTGTGGGGACATATTTTGTGAATAATAGCACGTGGCCAAGGTGACGCCGAAGTGTTAACCGAGGTGCCATGTGGCTTTGGTCATATCTTGAGGTGATTTCGGCTAGGTCGAGGTTATCTCTGAGATACGAAATCCGATATGGCGGATAAGGGACAAGAGTCCTAGAACAAGGGAGGATCTCAATCTAGATAAAGATAAAGCTCTTAGGAGTTTATCCTATGGTGAGAGTCCATGATGAGCATTGAGCCTGAGTTCACTGAAGTTAGGCTTCTACAGGGATCAGGTCAGTGTTGGCTATAAAAGTAGGGCACTCCCATGGGTCTCAGGTATGTGTGATAGACTGTGAGTAATAAGTTCTTTCTTGTGAGTTAAGCACAATTTGCTATCTTTAAGAGATATTTTAATTAATGACTTGAGAGTCGGAGTGCCCTCGGGTGAACAAACCACCGCCGGATTCTTATCTTTTTGTGACAGGTTGTTTGGGCTTAATCTATTCTACCAATGCTCTCCAGCTGAGTTCCCCGTTTGGTTGTGTGGTCAGAAATCAACACCCACAATTTGGCACCGTCTGTGGGAATGTAAGGAGAATAGATGGCCAACGACGGACAAAAAGAAAAGATCGGGAACGACGTCCCATGTGGGAGTGGTAAACATGCCGATCCGAACATTGAGGAAGAAAACCATAATAAGGGAGCACGGGATTAGAATCTCGGGGATAAGGACTTCGATAAGGAGACAGACGTCCTGAAGAAATCAGGCCGAGATGAGTATTACAATAAAAGCGACCTCCAGGTATGGAAAGATAGATGCCTGAGGAGGGATGGCAAGATGAAGGAAATGGCCAACAAGTTGGAAGATCTACAATCGGTTGTCAACTTCATGATGTAGAACAACGTTATGCAACCACTGTTTTCGTTGCAAGACACGCCGATGCTAGTGGCCAAGACTGACGGACGGAAAGGGGGGAAGAAAACAATCCCAGCAGTCCCACAATATGGTAGGGAAAAGGAGCCCTCACATTGGCATTCATGAGATGTCGGGCGAGGAGAGTCGGTCAGAGGCGACTCGCAGAGAACACTTCATACCAGGGAGACAAATGTTAAAAAGCCCCAAAATATCCAAGGGAAGGGCTTGTGTTTTGACATGGTGAATAAAGAGAAGTCCAAGAGGACACATAACTACACTAGGAGTAGCGCACCAAAAAGACTGAAATATGTTGACAGTCGAGCTCCTAGTTGGACTAAGGAGGATTTAAGGGACTACCTCCAGAGGAAGCGGCAGAATGTCGAGGTCACATCGTCCGTCAAGCCGAGAATGCCGTTCTCCATAAAGTTGGACAGGTTTGAGGCCCCAAAAAGGTTCCACATGTCGTGGTTCCAAATTTATGATAGTAGGTCTGATCCTAACTGCCATGTCAGCTTATATCTGAATTCGATGGCCTTGTATACCAGGAAGGAACCGTTACTGTGCAAGGTGTTCCCCTCATCCTTTGGGAAAATCGTATCGGATTAGTTTCACAAGTTGTCGAAAGGAACTGTAAAGAGTTAGGATGACCTGGCTGAGATGTTTGTGGCCAGGTTTGTTACAAACAAGTTATAGCCACTAAGGGTAAACTCCCTGATGGCTTTAAAAATTAGCGAGGGTGAAGGCCTCAGGGCTTATGCCAAGAGGTATTATAAGGTGTTCAGCGAATTAGGGATGTAACCGAGAATTGGCGACGTGGTTTTTAAGAACGGCTGAGGATGAGTGCACCTTGAAAGTCGCTAGCAAAACTTTACCAAAGAGTATGGAGGAGCTCATGGCACAGATCGAGAAATATGCGAGTAGAACAGGACACGCTGGGAAATAAGGCACCCAAACAGGAAAAGAGGAATGGCTCATGAAGCGGCCGAGGTAATATTGGTTTTAACGGGCATGAAAGCGAAAATTTGCATAGGCAATCGCCACTATTTTTCGGATCTCGATTTATAAAGTTCTAGAAAGGATCGAAACTAGTCGTATTATAGGTAGAAGAAGGTCCTGGCGAGTTCATGGGAAGGAGCCTTGGGAAGCCATGCCTACCACAATGAGGATGGGTACTGACTTAGGGTCTAGAGCCACGAAGATGCACTTAGAAGACACAGTCGACAGAGTTACTTGAGGGACCTAGTCGATAAAGCCAAAACGAAGGAAGAGCATGCAAGGCTTCCCCCGGCACCAGCGGCACCACCACCACCACAACCACAACCACAACAAGCAGAACCTCGGGTGGTCCATGTGATTCACTCGAAGGTTAATGAAAATGATATGCGAGGAAAGACCCAAAAGGTGAGGCACTTACAACACGTGTATCAAGTCCAGCAAAAGAGGCTAAGGGCAAACGAGTACCAGGGACCGATGGTGTCCTTTATTGAGGCAGACCTAGACATGGTGCAGCATCCACACAACGATGCTCTGGTAGTGACCCTTAAGGTTGGAGAATACTAGGTAAGGCGCATTCTGATCGACCAAGGTAGCTCTTATGACATCATGTATGTCAAATGTTACAAGGAGCTTGGCCTTAACTGAGATGATTTGGAGTAGTCTAACAGCCTAATGGTCTGGTTCAATGGAACGCCGACATGGCCCTTGGGAGTAATAAATTTGGAGGTGCAGGTAGGCTCCAGGAAGGTAAGCCTGAAATTCTGATAATTGACACCTCCCCTTACAATGTTATCATAAGAACGCCATGGTTGCACACAATGAGGGTTGTTCCTTCAACACTACACCAACTGTTGCGATTTCTAACTGAACAGGGAATTAAGGAAGTTAAAGGGGATCAAGTGCAAGAAAATAATTGCTCCATAGCAGCAATGAAATCCAACTACAATGTGCGAGAGGTAGAATAAGTGGAAATTAAGGACGAGGACATAGAGGTTCTAAATGATGTTAGCAAAGAATCGATCGAGAAAAGTGAGAAAGCATTGAAGAAAATTCTGGTCCAGGAAGGGGATAAAGAGCGCTTCTTCCTTCTCGGCTCAGGCTTAGCTGAGGATGAGGAAAGGGAATTAGAGGCTTTCTTACAGGCCAACATAGAAGTATTTGCTTGGACGCCATATGAGATGCCAGTCATTAACCCTGAGGTCACATGCCATATGCTTAGTGTAGACAGGTCGGCTAAACCTGTCATCCAGCGAGTGAGGAGGTTGACATTATTGCATGTTGAGGCAGTTGAGGAGGAAGTTGACAAACTACCAGAAGCCAAAGCCATTCGCGAGGTGAACTACCTTACTTGGCTATCCAATACTGTGGCAGTGAAAAAGAAGAACGGTAAGTGGAGGGTCTGCATGGACTTCACCAGCCTGAATAAGGCTTGCCCCAAAGACAGATTCTCTCTACCTAAGATTGATCAGCTGGTGGATGCCACTTCAGAGCATGGAAGGATGAGCTTCCTAGATGTTTACAGGAGATACCACCAAATAACAATGTATCCCCCTGATAAGGAAAAGACTGCATTTATCACCCCAAAAAAGCTGTACTACTATAGAGTGATGCCTTTCGGGTTAAAAAATGCGGGAGCAACCTACCAGAGGTTAGTGACCAAGATGTTTAGACATTTGATCCACAAAACCGTAGGAGTGTGCATTGATGACATGGTCATGAAGACCAAAGAACTTGGGAATCATCTAGTCGACTTGAAAGCGGTTTTTGATATCCTAAGAACATATCGGCTCCGACTAAATGCTTCGAAATGTGCATTTGAAGTCGGGTCTGGTAAGTTCCTAAGGTACTTGGTCACTAGAAGAGGCATTGAGGTAAGTCCAGATCAAATCAAGGCCATTCTTGGCTTAAAGAGCCCGACGTCAGCCAAGCAGGTCCAAATTTTGACCGGCAAGACGGCAGCCCTAAACAAGTTTATCAGTCGAAGTTCTAATATGTGTAAACCATTTTTTAGTTTGTTGAAGAAGGCCACCGATTTTTTTGTGGACAGAAGATTGGGATGTCACCTTGGCCGACTTGAAAAAGTACCTGACAACAGCTCCAGTTCTGTCAAATCCAATATCTAGAGAAGAATTATTCCAATACTTGGCGATTTCAGAGCATGTAGTAAGTGTAGTGGTAATTAGAGAAGAGAAGGGAGAACAAGGGGCAGTATACTATATGAGTAAAACCCTAGCCAGTGCAAAGACTAGGTACTTATCCCTAGAAAAATTGACACTAGCCTTGGTGATGGCTTCGAAAAAACTGAATCACTACTTCCAAGCCCACAAGACTGTGGTATTGACTGAGCATCCTTTGAAGTCCCTGTTGCAGCAAGGAGATCTGATAGGCAGGCTAGTAGATGAACAATAGTGTTGGGCCAATATGACTTGGAGTTTAGGCCCAAAACAACAAATAAAGGCTAGGTTCTGGCTGACTTTGTGGCCGAGTTCACCCATGGTTTCATCCTGCGTTGGACTCTAGTGAGCCGCGGCTTCGAATGCCCAAGAGAGTAGGAAGAAACCCAACTGGGGCCCAAGAACCCAACTATAGCAAAATAGAAAAAAGAAGAAAAACAAAAGCCCTGCGACATCTACATTGGCGACTCCTTCTGCCAATTTGTTGATGGAAGTTCAAACTGTCAAGGAACAGGGACAAAAGTAGTGTTAATATCACCAGCTAGACGAATGTTAGAGCAGTCTATTCATTTGGGATTTAAGGCCTCAAACAATGAAGCAGAGTATGAGGCACTAATTGCAGGGTTGAAGTTAGCAGTAGCAATAGAGGCCAATGAGGTCGTGGTCTTTTGTGACTCCCAACTTATTGTGAATCAGGCAACAGGCGAGTATGCAGCCCGAGATGAACGAATGATAGCCTATGTTAAAGAGGTCATCAGATTGCTTTCTTTGTTCCAAGATTGCCGGTTACAGCAAGTTAGTCGAGATAACAATAGTCACGCTGACGCCTTGGCAAACCTGACTAGTGTAATGAAACCAAGTGAGACAAGGAACATAATGGTTGATTATTTGTCAGGCCCAAGTATGGAGCCCCAGATCACCAAATACGAAGCAATGTGTGTGGAGATAGAACCAAGCTGGATGGATGCAATGATAATGTTCCTTAGGGATGGCAAGCTTCCAAATGACCGAAAAAAGGCACACAAGACCAGATTGAAGTCGACCAAGTTCAGCCTAATAGCAGATGGCCATCTCTATAGGAGATCCTTCACTAGACCCCTATTGAGATGTGTACATCATTCCTAAGATGAGGACTTTCTATATGAGATTCATGAAAGAGTTTGTGGAAGCCATGTTGGAAGCAGGTCACTTGCTCATAGGGCCATCACTCAGGTGTACTGGTGGCCCTACATGTAGAAAGATGCAGAAGCCTATGTCAGAAAGTGCGAGAAGTGTCAAAGGTTTATACCTTTGATACATCAACCAACAGTAGATTTAAACCCAGTGTCCAGCCGTTGGCCGTTTGCCCAGTGGGGCATGGATCTTGTTGGACAACTGCCCTAAGCAACTGGGCAAATGAAGTTTCTGCTGGTAGTAACTGACTACTTCACGAAGTGGGTAGAGGCTGAACCCTTTGTGAATATTTGAGATATTGATGTGAAGAACATTTTATGAAAGAACATCATCACTAGGTTTGGGATCCAAAGGGCAATAATAGCAGACAATGGTACACAATTTGACAGTAAGCTAATCAAAAGCTTCTGTACAAAATACAAAATCAAAAACTACTACTCCACTCTAAGTTTCCCTCAGAGCAATGGTCAAGCAGAAGCATCCAATAACACTATCTTTGATAGGATCAAGAAGAGGCTAGAAATAGCAAAAAGGAGGTGGGTGGAAGAGTTGCCCAATGTGCTCTGGGCATATTGAACTACACCGAGACGATCAACTGGGGAGTCTCCTTTTGCCATGGCTTATGGCAGCAAGCGATTATCCTATTAGAAGTCGGCATCCCTGGAATTAGAACCCAGGGAGTTGAAGATGGGACCGATGAGGCATTCTTAGCCCGAGATCTGGATCTATTAGAAGAAAGAAGGAAGAGAGCAGTAATTCGGCTGGGGGCATACCAGCAGTAGCTCGCTAGGGCTTATAACAAGAAAGTCAACCTAAGAGAGTTCAAAGTTGGGGACCTTGTCTTAAGGAACGTTGTCGGCAACAAGAAGGATCCTAGAGAGGGCAAGCTTGGCCCAAACTGGGAGGCGCCTTATAGAATCATCTTGGTTGCCGGCAGTGGGACATATCGGCTAGAAGACACTAATTGTAAAGAGTTGTCGAGACCTTGGAATACTTACAATCTAAAATATTTTTATCATTAGTTTTTGTTTTTTGAAGTTTATGTCATAATTTTATTAGTCGAAGTAATAATAAAATGCTAATTTGATTTTTGTGAATTTGAAATTTGTGTAATAGGGCTGACCAGTTCTATGACGATGTTTCCGTATGAGACATGATGAATAACTTAGACTTATTATTTGACAGAGTTGAATTATACTTGCATATAATAGAGTTAAACTAAGTTAGCGATATTTCTGAATGAAACATAACGAATGACTTAGACTTATTATATGGCAGAGTTGAATTATACTTGCATATAATAGAGTTGAACTAAGTTGGCAATGTTTCTTAATGAAACATGACAAATGACTTAGACTTATTATATGGTAGAGTTAAATTACACTTGCGTATAATAAAGTTGAACTAAGTTGAAATAACCTAGACTTGCCATGTCAGCAGAGTTAAACTCATAATGGAACTAGGTCTGCTTTAGTTAGATTAACAGAGAAAATAAGGTCAAACACCTCGGCTAGTCTTTGTCTGAATATGACTTCGACGAAAGGCCAAAAATGCATAAATTGAACTTAAGGGGAACTTAGGTTCACATTAGGAGGCAGGGAGTAGGAATAATAAATAAGCTTGAGAGCTTATGCAATTGTTGAAATTTTTAGGAAAAATTTACAAGTCAAAATGGGCTTGACACTTGTTGAAATTTCAGAACAATTTACAAGTTGAAGTCAGCCGAGGTAATGAGGAAAGAAGTATGCGAGGTACATATTACCCGAGATGACCAACCAGGTTGTCAAGCTTGGAAAGCTTGGAAGGGTGAACTCTTGATGAAAGTAAAGAAACAACACTTACAAAAATATTTCAAAATATTTTTAAGTGTTGGCCAAGTTATTCCAATTATTGGCCGAGACAAACAGTCAAGGTTTATATTTGAGGTACTCTAACCTGAAGTGATTACATAGTTAAGGTGTACTAGGATGAAAGTGGTGGAAGAGCAAAAATATTCTAAGTATGGAAGCATACATTCAACACTTCGAGAAAAAGAAGCATGCATTCTGATAAGCAACTTGTTCAAAATTGCAGACAAAAAAGACACGACGACTTGACATATAGACTACTTGTTCAGTTATAGAGGTGGCACTTCGGCCCAATTAAAGCGGAAACTATTACAACTTGTTCAAATAACAAAACAAAAAGTACAATGGAAAGCAAAATTCTAAAGTATTAGGATCTTGTGCATTGAGCTCGGTATTTTGCTTTGGCTATTGACGGTGTTTCGGCCTCAACAGACAGTTGGGAAAGCTTCTCGGCGGTCTTCTCAGCCTCGATCTCAGTATCGATCTTAAGAAGGGCCTGGTCAAGGCTCTTCTCGGTGGTTTGGACCTCGGCTTCAAAAGTGGAGTTCTTCTTGGGAGAGGCACTCTTGGAGACCTCGTCCTCCTCATCCTAAGTCAAGTCCAGGACTTGCTCGTTTAGAGTAGGGGACTTTGTCCTAATAGCAATCTCCTCTTCATCAGCACCATTGGCCTCGGCGTCATCATCCTCGGCTTAGTCTTCTGAGCCCTTGGGAGTTGGAGGAAAAGGTACTTGGAGCTGGTTGATGTCTCGCAAGGGAGAGTCCATTGAGACAAAGAGTTTATTTAGAGCTGTTGTCCAGCAAAGATAAAAGCCTCGGTTGCAAGCTTGGTTGACTTGAGCTTTGTATGCATCATGGATGGCAGCCTGTCCCTTTGAGAATGCCTTCTTGTCGACGGCTTTGATGTCGACCTCCTTGGTGGCCAAGGCTTTTTGGAGCTTTGCCTGGGCTTCGGCGGTTTTGGTTTCAGCTTCCTTGGCCTTGGCTTTTAGAACCTCGACACTTGACCTCCGCTTGACCCTCTCATCGGCTTGATCTTGCGCACTTTTGCGACCTTGACTTGATCTAGTAGAACTTTCATTTAGGCTAACATTGTTCAAGGAGGCAAGAAAGCAAGTAACATCTTTGGTTTTCTTTGTTAACTCTTTCTTCATCTCTTGACCTTCATCGCAAGGAGTGGGCATCTTGGGATAGCCTAGAAAGAAAAAAACAAGCAAGTTAGTAAAATTTCTAAGTATAAAGAACTTAAAGTAAATGCCAAAAAAGTACGAAGTGTTGGGAACTTTCCAAGACGGAATGCTGCATCATCAAAGCAAAATTTTCATATTTATTGATCTCGGCCATGTGATCGAGATTGGTTGGAAAGAGCATGGTTGTGGAGAGAGTAGCACCGACCTCAAGACTGTCGATGGCATTGTTACTAGCTGTCATCAGTCTATCGCCAACCGAAATGACTAGAGCCCAAGGCTCATCAGCTTTGAAGATGCTTGGACCTACTGTAGCCTTAGATCTCGGTTTCTTCGACTGCAAGGTATTGGATCTCTCGGCCTCGGTAGGCCTTTTCTCGGCAGCGGTGGAGCTCTTTTCGATCTCAACCAATTTGGAGATCGACACTGTGTGCTCTGACTCCACTTTGATCACAGTGGTTTTTGCCTTGGCACGTTTCACCCTTTTGGCCTTAGGCTTGGGCTGGGACTCTAAGGGAGAAAAGGTGACAGTAACCACTCTCGGAAAGTTGACCAGGATGCCTTCCAGTATAGCTTTTTGGCCTATATCGTCGATGGTTGCAGCGAGGGTAACTTTGGTGCCGAAACGAATTGCTGGAACTATAATGGGTACATTTGCTGGGTCATGCGCCGATGTGTCGGAATCTAGGCGTTTACGACTACGAGTTCGGTCGGCAAGAGTGTTTGCTGGGGCACGACGTTGGTGTTTGTGTTGTGATGTTGGGATAAGCTGGGGGGCAGAGGTTGATGGTAACTCAACTAGATCTGAAGAGGAAGCTTGATTAGCTCTTGGTGAATAAGTGACTGGAGGGGTTGAGGTAGACGGTGGAGTTTGACTTCTCCAAGGGACGTCGGGCAAAGCCGACGTATATGTGGGTATGTAATTCAACAAAAGAGGGGCCTTGTGTCTCTGCACAAGGACATTCAAAAGCTTCTTTAGATCTCGGCTGGAGGTGTATGATTGCCCAAATCCCTTCGTTGGCTGAGGAAGAACTACAGAAAGCAAGAAGCAAACACTAGTAGAGATGAATGAGTTGGCAAGCCTTAACAAAAATGAAATTACAGTAGGATGACTAAGTCTTACCCTCATCCCCTCTAAACACTGTTCGATGCAGAGGAAAGAGATGGAGATCGTCGTCGGAAGCGAACTCCCAGTTGCCTAAGACGATCAAGTAGTCATCTCCAGCGCCCTTATTGGAGTCAAGGAGGTCGGCTATGAGTTTGAAAACGGTAGATTTGGGCTTGAGGTAGTATATGTGGCCCTTGTCAGACTTGAGGCCACACATAGTGTAGCAAAATTAGATGTCGGCCAGTGTAATCCTAGAATTTTCTCGGCGTGCTAGTTCAATTATACCGTTGATAACCCTATATGAGTTGATGGCTAGCTGCATAGGGTTAAGCTTGTAGTAGCGGAGGATTTCCCTAAATAAGATATCTAGGGAAAGCCAAAGTCCACATTCAAGAAAAGCAACCACAAGGAAGGGCATGGAGTTCGTATCTGGCATAATGGAATCCTTCTTGCCAGCTAACCTAATCTGGACGTCGGCAGGGATAAAGAACTCTCTCCTAAAGTACTCAAGTTTTTCTGGGATATCTACCCTCCACCTAAACATACCCATGATCTCGGCTAGAGGTGCTTTGCAAAGGACTTCAGGAAAAGAACACTGGCAGGGGTTTTAGAACCTTCGCTAGATCCTAAAAGAGGCACTGAGGCAAGGATTTTGAAGATCTAAAGGGAAATTTCTTTTAGTTTTTCCTAGCTAAATGGGTTCTTAGGCAAATCCAAAAACTAGAACTACAGAAACGAAAATCGAAGGCAAGAATCTGAAAACAAAGCAAGAAAAGTAGGAAAAAAGGCATGATTCAGAATTAAGAAAGCAACAGAGACTCAAGACTGAAGAAAATCACAGAACACTAAGTGAGTCTGTGCAAAACATTGAACAGGAAACACAACAGGCAAACACAATTGACATTTTAGTGGGGCTACTCGAAGCACAACAAAAATTCAAAGAAACAAGAAATGATTCATGATGACCAAAGCATGAAGATAGAAATAGAGTACAACAACCAAAACAGATGCAGCATAGTAACAGATAATGTGCACAAATGGCAGATTTGAAACAAATAAAAAATGAAAATGAAATTAAAGAGAAAGAAGTTATGAACTTACTAAATAGAAATTTGAAAACAAAACCCGGAGTAAGGTATGCGGAGTTAGACATTACTGTGATTGAAATGGAGTGGCGAAGATTCAGGAAAAAGGCGATTCTGAGCTTTGAAAGTTTGAAAATAGAGGTTTTTAGAGAAAGTCGAGTGCGAGAAAGAGCGAGAGAATGTGAAGTGAGAAGATGAAGAGAAAGAAAGTTTTGTGAAAAATCGAAAAGGCAGCAAAACATAATAAGGCGCCTTGGATGACGTGCTTGTTAGGCGGCATACGCAGAAGCGACCTAACCTGATAGCGTGTCAAGTACAAACCAATGAGGAACGGATGCGTGGAGGAAACAGTTGAAAAGACCGTGCGTGACAGCTCATGCACAGATAAAATTCTTGGAGTTCTTGATTTAATAAAGCCAAAAACCTCGGCTAGAGGAACGATCTCAGTTAAGAAACTCAAAGAACATGGTTCTTGGTTCTTGATCCCTGATAAAAATGGACAGTTAAGTGCTGGGTACTTGAAGCCGACAAGTAATGATCTCGGTCGAGGGGAAGGAATGAATTTTTAGCTGACATAGTATTTGAACAAACAATGTAGGTTCTATCACCTCAGGTTGTCGAGGTAATAGAACCTAGGGGGTAGTTGTGGGGATATATTTTGTGAATAACGACCGTGGCCAAGGTGATGTCGAAGTGTCACCGAGGTACCACGTGGCACTTTGGTTATATCTGAGGTTATCTCATTGGGCGGAGTTATCTCTGAAGATCTGAATCAGAGAAGCGGATAAGGGAGAAGAGTCCTAGAACATGGGAGGATTTTAGTCTGGATAAAGATAAAGCTTTTAGGGAGTTTATCCCTATCTAGTTGAGAGTCCAGGATGTGCATTGGGCCTAAGTCCACTGAAGTTAGGCTTCTACAGGGATCAGGTTAGTGTTGGCTATATAAGTAGGACACCCCTGTGGGTCTTAGCGACGTGTGATAGACTGTGAGCAGTAAGTTCTTTCTTGTGAGTTAAGCACAATTTGCTATTTTTTAGAGATATTTTGATTAATGACCTGAGCGTCGGAGTGCCCCCGGGTGGACGATGTCGGAGAACCTTCACTGTATTTAAATTAAATAAATTCTGTTGTATACTAAACAACAACTAGAATATAAAGAAATAAAGGAAATGAGAGAAAAATGTTTGATTACAAAAAATCAAACTAGAAATAGAATTAAATAAATAAAAACATATTTTATTTTATTACCAAAACAAAATTAAAATTTGATTTAAATAAATGATAATAAAACAGCAAATAAATAAATAATTTACTTGATTAATATGTTGAATATTATTCTGATCAAGTCCAGTGTTTGACACTGTATTCTTAAGACAGATTCGTCCTTTCATCGGTGCTTTCAAAATATGGACGTCTATCTCCCAAGATGAAATGATTAACTACAAACAATAGCAGCACTACAAATTATTTGCCTAACGAACACACTAAGTGTTTATACTCTCTCACAGAAAAAAATAATGCAGCAATATGAAGAGAATGTTTGTAGAATTATGAAGGACGAAAATTAAAGTTACAAAATCCAAATGAGGGTTGTCCTATTTATAGATGGATTGGTGGCTGCAGGTTTTGAATTAAATAGGTGCAAACATGTTTGAATAGGTATGAAACCTATTTGGTTTTGAATTTAAACAGATTTGAATCTGTAGGGTTCATAATTCAAACAGATAAAAACGAGAAGAGCCCTGTTTGGGTGTACAGTAAAACCGGACCAGTTTATTTCCTGAATTAATTTGAATTCAGGATTTTATTTTATCAAAAAATAAAATTAAATTCAAATGTTTTTGGTCCAACAAGATAGGTATTGGGCCAGACAAGCCCAACCTAACCTCACACGCCTTGCGCCCAAACTTAACCTAAGCCAGCCTAGCGTCAGCGTGTGATATGTGGTGATTTTTAGGTCCAATGGGTCTAGCCCATTTTGCCCATAACCTTCCTCTCTAAAACACTTGGGTACCCCTTGGGGCACACCCCAAGTTCCAATCCCATGCCTTATAAACCCATTCAAAACTTCCCACCAAATCAATGTGGGAGAAGCCTTATTCAAACCTTTAAGGATTTTTCACCAAAACTCCATTTCCATGGAGCATACTTTGGCTTTAATTTTCCATTCACTTGGTAATGGTTTTGAGAAACCAAATATACCACGTGAATCACAACGCGGCATAGAACACGTTATCACTTTGACCCGCGAAAATCGACATACGGGGCCCACCTAAAAAATAGATCAAACTTAGGAAAAAATTCTGGTTTTATCCAGAATTTTCCAACCATTTCCAACAATCCCCCACATGAATGGAATTTGATGACAACGGAAATGCAACAATACGCAAACTTTATCAAAAGAGTATAAGTCGAAAATATCTTGCAACATGATAGGTAGCTTTCGGCCTTGAACCTTCCCTAGTGATAACCTATCGGACTTACTGGCTAACTAATGGACGCGATGCCTTGAATTATTCAGCTGTTTGTGTAAGCCAAGACAATAGATTTCATACAAAATATCTTCTAACACATCATGGTTCTCCTTTGTTGTGTTCATTTTGGCCTTGAATGTACGGTTTTCATGAATGTTTCTAGAAAATTTAGCCTTTTCATTCTCATAGAACCCCCGATTAAACACTTATATAGGTGATTTATATTATGAGTATCTCCTTATACTCGTCTTGATTTTATGCCTCAATCAAGATATAAGTAATCATTAAAAGCAAAGCTTATCCTTATACCCCTACATATAACATATGTTGCAGATATCACTCTCACCATAGGAATGGGTAGGGAATTTTAATCCCTTGGTCATTTCTGGCGAGCCACACATAACTTAGTTGTCCTTTTGAACTTAGTTCTTGGGATCTCCAGTCATATAAGTAGGGTTACCATTATGACGACTCTTATGTAATAGGCTTTAATCCCATCTCATTCGATGAACTATACATTAGCTCTTTTGTCAAACCTTTTGTTAACGGATCCACAATATTCTCTTTAGATTTTATATAATCAATTGAGATTATTCCGTTTGACAACAATTGCCTTACGGTATTATGTCGACGACAAATATGTCGTGACTTACCATTATATATGTGATTCTGTGCCCTGCTTATTGCAGATTGACTATCACAATGAATGCAAATAACTAGCACAGGTTTTGGCCAAATTGGAATGTCTTCTAAGAAGTGACGAAGCCATTCTGCTTCTTCTCTTGCTTTGTCTAAAGCAATGAACTCGGATTCCATTGTGGATCGTGCGATGCAAGTTTGTTTCGTGGACTTCCAAGAAACAGTAGCACCTCCCAGAGTAAAGACATATCCACTAGTGGATTTTGAATCTTTAGTATCCAAAATCCAATTGCCATCACAATAACCTTCAAGTACTGTTGGATATCGAGTACAGTTCAAACCATGATCATAGGTGAATCTTAGATATCTAAGAACCCGAATGATCGCCTTCCAATGGTCTTCTCCGGGGTTACTAGTGTACCTACTCAATTTCTTGTTGCATAAGCTATGTCGGCCAGTACAATTCATTAGGTACATTAGGCTTCCAATGATTTAGGAGTATTTTAACTGAGATACCGCATCACCTTTATTTTTTTTTTATAAATAAAGATTGACGTCTACAGGTGTTCTAGCTAAATTCATATCATCCTTGATAAATTTACCAAGAACTTTCTCAATATAATATGATTGAGATCATGCATACCCGTCAGATGTTTTAGTAATTTTTATTCTTAGTATAACATCTGCGACCCCCATATCTTTCATATCAAATCTTTTGTTAAGCATTTGCTTAGTTGATTTGATCATGTTTTGACTACTTCTAATGATAAACATGTCATCCACATAAAGACAAACTATGACATATCCTTGGTCAATGTTTTTAACATAGACGCATTTATCACATTCGTTTATTTTAAACCCATTAGTAAGCATTACATGATCAAATTTTTCATGCCATTGTTTAGGTGCTTGTTTTAATCCATAAAGAGACTTTACAAGCCGACAAACTTTCTTTTCTTGCCCCGACACTACAAACCCTTCGGGTTGCTCCATATAGTTTTCTTCATTTAGATCACTGTTTACGACAGTTGTCTTAATATCCATTTGATGTATTTCTAAATTAAACAATATTTGCTATAGAAATAAGCATGCAAATGAATATTATTCTTGTCACAGGGGAATATGTGTTAAAATAGTCCATACCTTTCTTTTGTCTGTAACCTTTTACTACAAGTCTTGCTTTATACTTGTCTATTGAACCATCTACCTTCATTTTTTTTTTTCTTGAATATCCATCTATATCCAAGAGGTTTAGAACCTGGTGGAAGATCCATCAATTCCCAAGTATGATTTTGCATAATGGACTCAATTTCATTATTAACAGCCTCTTTCCACAAAGGTGCTTCAAGACCTGTCATTGCTTCCTTAAAGTTTTGAGGTTCATTTTCTAATAAGTATGTCAAAAAATTTGGACCAAAGGATTTTGATGTTCTCGCTCTCTTACTTCTTCTTGGTTCATCATCAGTTAAACCTGTTGGTCGAGACCATTACTAGTCACTTGTGTTTGATTGTCATTAGTCTCTTGACTTTGTGTACAATCATTAGTTCTTTTCTGTGAACTTAATTCTTGTCCTTTCTTGTAAGGAAAGACATGTTCAAAAAACACAACATTCCTTAACTCTATAATAATGTTCACATTTATATCAGGTATTTCTGATTTATAAGTCAGAAACCGATATGCATTACTATTCTGAGTATAACCAATAAACACACAATCTACTATTTTTGGTCCAATCTTAGTCTTTTTTAGAAACAAAAACTTCAACTTTTGCCAAACACCTCCACACTTTTAAGTATTTGTAGGAAGGTGAGCCTTTCCACAATTCATAAGGAGTGCTGTTGGTTTTCTCGCGGGATATTCTGTTAAGAACATAATTAGCAGACAACATTGTTTCTCCCTACAAGTTTTGTGGTAAGCCTAAACTTAGTAACATGGCATTCATCATTTCTTTTAGGGTTCTATTCTTTCTTTCAGCAATTCCATTTTGCTGTGGAGAATAAGGTGCTGTAGTTTGGTGAATAATGTCATATTGTGCACAAAATTCATTTAAAGGTGTATTAAATTCACCACCCCTATCACTTCTAATATAAATCAATAAATTTCAAAACAAATTCAAGAAAAAACCAAAATAATTATGACTACATAAGTTAGAATTAATGTTTTGACAAAATTATATCCTCATAAAGATTTTGCCTAAGAATCGAACAAATCAAAAATCTCATTTTATTGTATAAATTCTTGCAACTCAATTACGAATAAGTAACACTGTCACAAAAATATTTGTGATAAAAGAAAACTAAATTATCTCTTCTAATGCAAGAGATACACTCCCATGTTAAAATAATGTTTTATGGTTTAACAAATTCTACTACACAAGTAATAATAATGATTGACAACATCTTATGTCACAAATTCAAAAAATAATAATCCACATAAAAGATTTCTCAGAATTACTTCCAATTAAATGGAACGATATAGCTACTTAAATCTTCATGTTATTGAAATTTCTCAGGTGTTTAAATACCCATTCAAATTGATTAGAAATACTCAAATTAATCTACTTATGTACAAAGTGAACATATCAATTATCATTCCAAATCATATGAGATTATTTTTTTTAAAAAAAATAACTTCAGTTGATATCAATACACGCATATCAAACGCATCAAATAAAAGAATAAATTAAGAAAATAAATTTATCATGCATGATCCCAAAACTTGCATCATGTGATAAAAAGATTCTCAACCCAAAATCCAACGTAAATAAAACAACACGTTTTAAACTATAAACTCCAAAACCGACAAAACATACCTTGATTTAATCAGTTTGATTTGTACACAAATAAACTAATTATATATATAAACCTTAAAATGTGCTTGTGAATATATATATATATATATATATATTTCCTAGTCAAATGTAGAAACTATTCACGATTACAAATCCACACACAAAAATTAAAAAAAAAATGATTCAAAAAACCAATAAAGAAAATAAACTTGCCATAAAGGTTTCTTCGTAATAAAATGAAATTAGTTTGTAAAACTAATATTTTACTCTAGAAACAAATTCTTTCATGTATACTCACGATGAACTATGATAAAGTCAAAAGAATTAACACCTTTTCACAAAGGGTTCAAAATTAAGTGGTCTTCCAAACGAAACCGTAAGTCACGTGCAAAATTTACAGATTGTGACCGAAACACAAAGTTACATGATTGATTAAGAAAATTAATTTTCTAGTTACTTAAACCAAAAAATAAATTATAACACAAAATAATTTTATTTTCCTTGTTACTAAAATCAGAAAAATAACATACCACAATAATTTTCTGTAACACCAAATAATATTCTGCAATTGTTAATGACACCAGTATATTACTACTAGTTGTCAAAGAAAATAGACAACATATTATTACTATCTGTCAAATAGTTTATAATACTATTTGTATTTTTCAATCAGAATATCACTTTGAAAACACAAAAAATTAAATACAATGATGATACCAAAATAATCTGTCTTAAAATTGTCAGACAATCTTCACTGTATTTAAATTAAATAAATTCTGTTGTATACTAAACAACAACTAGAATATAAAAAAATAAAGGAAATGAGAGAAAAATATTTGATTACAAAAAATCAAATTAGAAATAGAATTAAATAAATAAAAACAGATTTTATTTTGTTACCAAAACAAAATTAAAATCTGATTTAAATAAATGATAATAAAACAGAAAATAAATAAATAACTTACTTGATTAATATGTTGAATATTATTCTGATCAAGTCCAGTGTTTGACACTTTGTCCTTAAGACAGATTCGTCATCTCCTCGGTGCTTTCAGAATATGGACGTCTATCTCCCTGGATGAAATGTTCAACTACAAATAATAGCAGCACTACAAATTATTTGCCTAATGAACACACTAAGTGTTTATACTCTCTCACAGAAGAAAATAATGCAGCAATATGAAGAGAATATTTGCAAAATTATGAAGGACGAAAATTAAAGATACAAAATCCAAATGAGGGCTATCCTATTTATAGATGGATTGATGGCTGCATGTTTTGAATTAAACAGGTGCAAACCTGTTTGAACAGGTATGAAACCTGTTTGGTTTTGAATTTAAACAGATTTGAATCCGTTAGGTTCACAATTCAAATAGATAAAAACGGGAAGAGCCTTGTTTGGGTGTGCAGTAAAACCGAACCAGTTTATTTCCGGAAGTAATTTGAATTCAGGATTTTATTTTATCAAAAAATTAAATTAAATTGAAATGTTTTTGGCCCAAAAAGATAGGTATTGGGCCAACCCAACCTCACACCACGCACCCGCGCTCAAGCCCAGTCCAGCCCACGCGTGTGTGGTGATTTTTGGCTCCAATAGGTCTAGCCCATAACCTCCCTCTCTAAAATACTTAGGTAACTCTTGAGACACACCCCAAGTTCCAATCCCATGCCTTATAAACCAATTCAAAATTTCCCACCAAATCAATGTGGGACAAGCCTTATTCAAACCTTTAAGGATTTTTCACCAAAACTCCATTTCCATGGAGTATACTTTGACTTCAATTTTCCATTCACTCGGTAATAGTTTTGAGTAACCAAATATACCACGTAAATCACAACGTGGCATAGAACGCGTTACCACTTTGACACGTGAAAATCGACGCACAGGGCCCATCTAAAAAATAGACCAAACTTAGGAAAAAATTCTGGTTTTACCCAGAATTTTCCAACCATTTCCAACAGACGAATCACTGCTGAATTCTTATTTTTCTGTGACAGGTTGTTCGGGCTTAATCTATTCTACCAGTGCTTTCCAGCTGAATTCCCCGTTTGGTTGTGTAGTTAGAAATCAATACCCACACACACTAAACAAAATGATTAGATTAAACACAAAATATATTTTTATAAATAATTTTGTTCATTATTGTTCCAAGGCATCACAAATTGACAATGTTGTTCTGATTTTATTCTATTTTTGGGGTGGGGTGGGGGTGGGGTGGAATTGAAAGAATAATTACAAAGGCAAAATTATGTAGTATGCAGTATAAAATCAAATGGGAAGGACAAAAGAGTGTAAAGAAAATGAAATGCGAAGGTTCCCAGATTGCTTGTTTGCTTGTGCTTTGGATTCATTACATAAACCTGTGGCAAAGAGTATTTTATACACTTCGCCTTGTTAAGGACAGTCCATTGAGTGTTGATTAAGAGTTAAATAATATTTTAAAATTATTAGTACTGTAGTTAAATAATATTTGAAAATTATTGGTATTGCCTACAGCCACAAGTTATCCCTGATATTATATATTTAAAAAAATATATATCTATTTTGTAAGTGAGAAGGTATTCATTCTCGTATGAGTTAATACAGGATCGGCTTTGAGCACAAGGTGGAGAAGCAGTCGCTTTGAGTCCTAGAAAATTGACTAAACAAAAGACCTCAAAATTTTGTTAATTATTATATTAGCCTAAAAAAAAATCTCACTGCAATTTAAAAGGCCTCAACAAAGTTCAGTTATTATTTAAAACTAATAAATGGTTGATATGATAAATTATTTAAAACTAATAGATAGTTGTTTTTTATCAGACGAAACCAAAATACTTATTGATGCAGTGAATTATTTGAAATTATCAAATAGTTGTTTTCCAAATGTATAGATTATATATAAAATACAATTGATTATATTATTAATCTTTTTAAATTAAAATTGATTATATATTACCTTCACTCAACTATGTGAAATGAAAGATTAAATGGATTAGCAATTTTATTCATAGAAAATAATTTAGCTTATAAGTTGGTTTAAGACTAGATTAGTAATTTTATAGCTAAATATGCCAGAAGAATGATGTTCAAGTGATTTTTGTTACAGTTTATTTACTTTTTATTCATACTTCAGTTTAGATTATTTTATCCATTTTTATTATTGTAAACTTTAATGTATATTTAAGTAAATTTTGATAAATATATATACTGGAAGTAACATTTTCACGAAATACCAAAAAAAATAAAAATTAGACACGTAGTTACTTTTTTTTTAAATATGTATAAAAAGCACTGTGTTAAAAGTTTGCTTTGGGCCTTGAAAAAGTCAAAGTTGACCCCGTATCAATACCACATATTACATCCACATTAAGGGTGTGTAGAGATCCGATCCACTTGCTCGGACCACCCAACTCGACCAAGAAACAGGCAGTTTCAATGCATAGACTGTTCAAGCTGCGATTCATGCTTGTAGGCTTTTTGATTTTCGGTTCGGGGAGTGAGTATGGCCATACTAAACCTGTCAAAAGCCTCCCAGACCAACTTGCCAACCCGCTTTCCCTGAGCTATCGATTTCGAAAATATGAACGATCAAAATTGGTTTATAAGACTCTAACCCGATCATGTTTGGTTAGATTTCCAGGGTCAAACCCAATCCGATCCGACCCGTGGGCAGCCGTAATCCACCTCATACATTTGTGTTTCCTTGTTAGCAGATTGCTTGTTTTGGATTCTTTATGGCTTTTTTTTTTAATGACTGAATATTCGGTTCAATTTAGGCGCGCTTCGATTAATCTCGAAATTTACGCAAAGCGCCTTGCCATCTTTTGATATCTTTTGGTTTTCAATTGTCGTGGAGAGAAAAATTATAATTTTTTTTTTTACAATATTCTTTTTTTCTTAGGGAGAAATTGTAAAAAAAACTTTAAGATTTGACTTTTATAACAAAATAAACTTGAATTTTTAGTATTGTCAATTTAAAATTTTGGATAAATTACATTGACACCCCTTGAGGTTTGGTCCAATTACTACTCACCTCCTAACGTTTTGGAAATTACATTTCCACCCCTGTGGTTAATAGTCTCATTTCACAAATCCCCCTGCTTATATAAAAAGTAACAACTTCTAGCAGAAAAACAGAGAAAATTACATTTTAAAAAAAAGTAAAGGAAAGGGGAAAAAAAAAGAGAAAGTAAAGCAAAGTAAAAAAAGAGTGAGTGCATGAGTTCAATATCTTTATTCCGTCTAAATTATTACAATGATAGAGGAGTTAATGTAATTTCCCAAACGTCAGAGGGTGATATGTATTAAACCCCAACCTCAGGGGGTGTAAGTGTAATTTACCTTAAATCTTAATATTTTGATTTGTTTTCAATTTAAATTATTTGCATATTTCCATAAACTAAAATCAATGAAAAAATAATATTTTATTCATTAAACTCAATGTAAATATACATAAAATGTTTGAAATACATTGTTTCGTTCAGTTTAATGATTACAACAATTTTTTTCGGTTAATTTTCCTTAATGAAAATAGACAAATATTTATATTAAAACAAATCAAAATAGTAGAATTTGAATTGACAAAACTAAAATGTGAAATTTATTTTATTATTAAAGTTAAACCCTAGAATTTCGTTGTAATAATTTCCTTTTTTTTTTTTTAAAGGCTAATATAAATAGATTCATTAAAATTAAATGAGAGAATCGATTTATTTTATTTGTACAAGCATGATGAAGCTTTCAAAATTATGTTTTGAATTTTTAATTTGTACTTTTTAATTTTTAGTAATTTTTTAAATAGTTTAATTAATTTTTCATTTTTATTTTTTAGATTTTATGTTTTGATATTAAAAAGGAAATTTTAACGTTGGGCTATAAAACGTTGGATAGCCATCCCACCATTGTCGGGTTTTTGTTTTTCTTTTCTTTTGTTTTTATTCATCTTATGCAACCTTTCGAGTTTATTTATTTATTTATTTATTGCAAACTTTGAAGTTCACGGCTCACCTTGATCAAGTGGTAGAGGAGGTGGGCTACCACAAAACATAAAAATTGAAAGCAAGTGATTTGATGACCCGTTCTTTCGGCCTTACATTTCCTATCCTTCTTGAGTCGCTAGTACTAGACTGAGGTCGGTAACATCTATCGCTGGAGAAGTTTTCCTTGAATTAGAGCATTTCATTAGGATCTTTATATGTAGGTCTTAATAAATAAATTTATTATTTAATAAATTTTATAAAAATTTATCAAGAAAAATGTCAATAATTATAAGTTTTAACATCAATTTATAAAAATCATGACAAAAGTCACTAATTATTAATTTTTAACAATATATATAAAAAATTATCACAAAAAATTATGTTTAACAATAATTTTATCAAAATTTATTTTCAATAGGACTTGATGGGAATTAAGTCAAACTATTAAGACATATTGATAATTTATCCTTTTTATTATGAAATGATTGAGACCACTAAAAACACACCACTAAAAGCTCTAATGAAATTTGAAATATATATTTATCTTATATATTAAGCAAGGGAGTTTTTAACCCGGCGCTGGGGAGCTCCAATCTCTCAATCTAAATTTCTGATTTTTGATTTAAAAAAAAAATCTTAGCATTTATTAATTTCTTCCAACTCCCAAGTCTTACCTCATAATAACACTTTAATGCATTAAGAAAAAGCATAAAAAGAATTCTTTGAAATTCAACGCATATGAATTCCTTGAAAAGTCTCAACACATATGATTATTATCTCTCATAATAACACTTTAATACATTAAGAACAAGCATAAAAAAAATTATGATTATTATCAAAATATTAAATTTTAATATAATATAAAAAATAAAAAAAAGACATTTAAAAAAAATTAAAAATTAAAAATCACAATTCACAATTCCAATCTCTCAATCTAAATTTCTTGATTTAAAAAAAAATAAAATCTTAGCATTTATTAACTTCTCCCAACTCCCAAGTCTTACCCTCATAATAACACTTTAATGCATTAAGAACAAATATAAAAAAAATTCTTTGAAATCCAACACATATAAATTCTTTGAAAAGTCCCAACACATATGATTATTATTCTTCATAATAACACTTTAATTGTTAAGAACAAGCATAAAAAAAATTTCTTGAAAAGTCTAACACATGATTATTATCAAAATATTAAATTTTAATATAATATAATAAAAAAAGACATTTAATTCCTTGAAAAGTCTAACACGTATGATTATTATCAAAATATTAAACTTTAATATAATATAAAAAATGAAAAAAAGAAAACATTTAAAAAAATATATTTAAAAATTACAATTCACATATATAGATAATTGTAAACACAATCCGTGCATAGTACGGGTGATATGCTAGTGTATATATATATATATATATATAAAAGAGACAATCATCACATCAAGGAGGAGTCACTTCATTAATACTCCTCTTAATGTTCCATTTTTAGTACTCCTAAACATTAATCTTTCATTAAAATAATTAAAAGTTTTTTTAAACATATTTTAGTTAATCATCTTTTCAAATATATTTTTCAACATATTCTCTATTCTTTATTTTATGTATTGAATTCTCTTTTCCTAATTATATGTAGCTAATTGTTTGATATTCAAACAAAATAGTTAATCAATAATTGAATTTAATGAAATGTATTTTTATAATTTTATGCTATAAAATAATTAAGATAAAATTTTAATGAGTTTAATAATAATACTCTTAGCAATGTGTCCGATACATATAGAGGAAAAAGTCATAATACACAATGATAAGAATTTTGTCAATGAATTACTAATTTAAAAAAGTAATTATCACTTTTTAATTTTTTTTTATTGATTTGACACATTAAAATGATGACGGATGTATCAATTTTATTAAATAATTTCTCACGCCGCTAATTCTTCATGTTCGTGTCACCGTATCATTTGTTCTTCCTATTGTCTCTCGACCCTTTGAGCTCTTCTAAATATTAAGGCCTTGTGTGGTTTATTTTTCAGCAAAATTTTTGAAAAAAATTCTCTACAAACCAATTTTTAAGAATAATCAAGATAAATAAATTTTTTAAAAGAGAATCTCAATTTTTTTTTTGTTACTTTCAAAATCATTCTCTCTTTCATACATATCAAATCAATCACTTTTTAAAACTTTCTCCTCAAAACAATTTTTCAAAATCATTTCTGAAAAAAGACAAATCAAACAAGTTTTTGTACTTTTTATCTCAAAAATTACTCTACAAATACAAACTAAACACACCCTAAGTATTGGCATTCTTGATAAATAAAAAATAATGATGCACAAATAATATTTGCATACAAAATTTTCATGTAAAATAATATAATTTTTTTATGATAATGTCATTTTCAATCCTAATATTTATTGCTGTTTTTATAATTTTAAAAATATTATTGATATATCTTTCTACATATGTTTACTATACAAACATTCAGCTTACAATTCATTTTTCAAAAATAAAGCATTGGTATGTTAACTTATAAGATAGGAAAATGCTATCAGTACGAGCACAAAAATAATTTTCTCGTATAATCCTATTGATTAAGTTTGCATCCCTTCAAACGTCGTCGCTTTACTATCTGAAAACACAAATGTGAGCTAGCCAGCAGGTGTATATCGAAAACCTCACCGATGCTTAAGTCAACGAATAGACAATAGGCACAAAAGCTTTGTATAATTGAGAGTTAGAATTGTGATACCTGTACGTAGATCTGTCATAAGCTTTTGTAGATTCCACCTGGCATAATCTTAGTAGGACTCCAACTCTTCGTAGAAGAGTTCTCTTAGAAATCACACTCCCAAGGATAATGCCCATCCAAACAACACCCTACTCACAGCTAACCAAGTGAGATAGTTTTTACCTCGGCTAAGTTGGTGCGATTTAACCAAGCTAGCATGTCTCTACTGTGCTCTCAATAGAGTAATGATGTAGACAACGTTCGGCCGAGCTAAACTTAGTTCGGCCCTCGCCACTGATGCATACCTCGGTTGGCTATGAGGCTTCCTTTCAGACAGTTAAGTCGAAGCCTCGGCAACACAGCCAACCGGATCGATGTCAATCTGCCCAAAATCGAGCTACCAAAGTCCCTACTACGGCCCATAACCCAGTCCTTAGTGCGGCCCAATTTATCCACATAAATTATCCTCTCAATTGCCCCTTAATTCTATTTGCAAAGCACGAATGGGATTATCGACTTCCAACCGAGCTATCCAAGTCCAACCGTGCTGAAATAACAATTTGATTGGGCTAAAACTTGCTTTCGGCTTCACGGAATGCGCTAGTCGCCTGACCTATCATCCTATAGTCGACATCACGTCCTTCTTGGGACCGTGGCATGTGTCGATTACCCCTTTGTACTATGCCCGTTTCCTGCTTGCTCGAGAATTCAAAAAGTGGCGCATTTCTACCTTCATTATACAAAAACCCAAAACCCTTCGAATAGTTGCCTCCACTGTTCATCTTCTCTCTGGAAAAAGGACCTCCCGCACTGTTAGCTCCAAATCCTCACCCTCTTCAATCAAGTCTTAATCCCAATATCTGGATCGCTCGTCTTGCTCGTCTCAGACGCAAGTGCTCCTTCTGTCGACTGGACTTTGAGTTCACGCCCTAAATCCGTAAGTTCCTCATGCCATTTTTTTCTTTTCCACTGTTACACTTCTGTTTTGTTTCTCAAGAGTTGCATCTCTTCACTACATATGTGTTTAAGGACTGAACCAGCATTAAGAACCTTGAAACTCCATGTGTAATCTTGGAAACATATTTAACTGGGACTAAACTCAGTCTTAGAATCGTGTTTTTGATCCAAAATCACGCTGCAACCGGAATAAAATCATGTTCGCGGCTTTAGGTTCAGTTTATTTGGAATAAAAAAACCCTTGCTAAACAAACCGAGCTAAGATGCTGCCCAAGATCTTTAACAGAACTGATTATACCTCAGTTCTTTGAACTTGCTTCTAGAATCAAAATTTTTCTGTTTCCAATAGTCATAGCGAACACAAGTCAGTATCGTTCGCGAGCTTAGACTTCATTAGTCTTAACTTTTATTTAGGCAGGTTTAATGACTTGGACATGACCCCTTTCTATTTCCACTTTGTAGATTTGACTATGTTGGTCAGGCACACCCTTGCACTTTGCCCCTTGGTGATATTGCTCGACCGAGCCCACCTCCGTTCATCTCATCGCCGCATTAGGCCGCCGTATAGTTTCTTAAAAAAAAAAATTAAAACATATAGACAAGTACTGATTCATGGTAATCTCACCAAGTGCGATAGCCGAATTTTGGAGGGAGTACAACATCCCTGATGACGTTCAATTCAAATTAGCCGAGCTAAAAACCACACCATAGGGCAAGCCCGGTTTTGTTCCTTTCACCCTTTTATCCATTGTTAAAGGTGGACTTCGGTTCCTCGTTCAGCCTTTAATATGCGAGTTCCTAAGACAAACCTGATTATGCCCTACCGGTTATCACCAACAATTCTGAGAATAATCAATGGCGTGGCCGAACTAAACTGCCGTCTAGGCCTCAACCTTAAATTGGCCAAGCTGTTCCACCAATATTCTCTCGGTCAAAATGACGACGGTTGGGTCTACTACCTACGAATCAGAAAAGGCCGAGAGAAAATTATTAAAGGCACACCAGACAAGGATTTGAAGGATGATGATTTTCTCTAGGTCTGAGGCAATTTTAAGGATACCACTAGCCGGTCAGTCACGCGACGTTGTGGTGGCCCTTCCAACCACCCACGCTGCCTCATCTCGGCCAAATAAACGGCCCCGTACTAGTTCACCTGCGCCATAGCGCCTGATGGACGAAGATGACACCGAGCCGTTAGACATCGAGCTACTGAAGTCGATGCGCCGAAGTCACAACCCGGCCGAGCCCTTCCAAGCCTTCATCTCCTCGGTGTGGGCACCAACCGTGTCGCCGGGGCCGTCTTTGTAACCACCCAAGACTACATTATCTTGAGAAGGATCACCTTCTAGCTTTCAACAACAAGAGTATCTATCGCCATCCAATATAGGCGACGAAGGTTTAGCTTAAATGAAGCCTATTAAACTCGGCGTCTAAGTCGATGATATTGGTAAAATACAAGATCCCTACAATTCAATAATTGGCACTGTTATGGACCCAATGCTCGATTTTATGTAATCGTTCGAATGTTGTGCGAATACGCAAAAGAACCAAGTGGCTTACAAGCGTGTCCTTGAGCTCGTTAAAAGCGGCTCGATTAGGCGTCCGATGTTGGCGTCAAAAGCGGTAGAACTAAAGGAGGCAAAAACAAAATTGGTGAGGTGAATTCTAAAAGCGAGCAATGGCCGAGCTTGTTAACACTGAGGCGTCAAGCAAAAGCTCGGCGATAAAAAGAACACTACCTCGAGCTTCGCCAAGATAGAAAAGAAACTAAAGCCGAGATCCATGAGTGGAAGAAAAAGGCGAGGGGCCAAGATCGAGGTTTCAAGAGGGTGAAGAGACATCGTTCAACAATGTGAAGTAGCCAAGGACATTTTCTTCAAATCAATTTGGAAGGTTTGTGGGCTGCCATTTCGGTCGAGCATGACCCCAAAATCTTCTGAACCCTCCCCTTACTTCATCAAGAGCTACATGACAGACTATGCTAATGCAGTCCAATAGAAGTTTCTCCAAGAAGAGGAGGAGAAAGAGAAGACCCCTGATCCAGTTGATGCCCTTCTTGCCAACACTGACCTCAGTCTTCAGCCTTCCCTTCCAGCCCGGGTGGATCTGCTCAGCCAAACTGTGCCAAGCTCGGTCAACGGGATGCCTGTGAGCGGCTAACCCAGGAAACTACTGCCGAAACCAGCCTACCTAGCGGCGAAGTCTAGGGTGACCTAGACACTGACCTTGATGACTTGTTTGCTTGACTAGTTTTACTTGTTTTTATGAAAATGTAACCGGACTACCAGTCCCACCTCTTGTAATCACCTTTTTAATGAATGAAACACTTTCTTCATTTCTGTTTGCTTGGTTATTTTTTCCTAGTGTTTTTTCAATATCTTCTTGCTTGGTTACTGCACTTTTCCTCTCTATAATGTTTCATCTTTACTGCAAGCCTAGTCGGCCTAGTTAGCTTGGCCTTACCTCATCCTGCCTATCTTTTTCAGCCGAGATACTTATCTGCTGAACCTTTGTAACTGAGATTTTTGTTTTGATTTTTATCTTTGCTAAAGGAAAACCTTCTTGAGCCTAGATCCTTATCTCGGCTAAAGAAAGAAAAGTGTTGGTCAAACTTGCCAACCTTCTTGAACCGTAATCCTTATCTCGGCTAAAAAAAGAAAAGTATCGATCAAACCTGCCAACCTTTTTGAGCCTAGATCTTTATGTCGGCTAAAGAAAGAAAAAAGTGTTGGTCAAACCAGCCAACATTCTTGAGCCTAGATCCTTATCTCGGCAAAGAAAGAAAGAAAATGTTAGTCAAACACCAACTTTCTTGATTGCCCCTAGTCGGCAATAAGTACGAACAACTTTTATAAACAAAGGAAAGAATTTTACCGGAAAAAAGTCTACTTGTTTTATTGAAAAAGAAAAAATTACAAGCGTTTTAAGAAAAAGCTAAAAATAAAATGCTTTGAAATCGGCCATGTTCCATGGCCTGAGAATGGCTTTGATGTCCATATATTCTAAGTGATATGCTCTTTTTCCTGCTCAACCGATCACTTTGTATGGTCCTTCCCAATTAGGTCCTAGCTTGCCATCTCCAGGTACCAAAGTGTTGCCCATTACTTTGCTTGTTGCCAATCTCCAATCTTGAATTGCCTTGGGTGCCTTTGTTTTGTTGTATTTCTTGGACAACTCTTGTTGATATGAGGCAATGTGCATCAATGCCCTTTCTCTTTTTTCTTCGCAAGGTGAGTTCTAGGGCTATGGCCTTACCATTCAAGTTTGGATGTAAAGTTTTGTTTCTAATAGTGAGGAGGCCCACTCTTGGTGGGATTCTTTGCCTCCATGCCATAGGCCAAAGAAAATGATGTTTCTCCAGTTGATTGTTGAGGTGTTGTACAGTAGGCCCATAAAACATTGGGAAGCTCCTTAGCTCACTTGTTTTTTTCTCTTTCCAGCCTCTTTTTCAAACCGTCTAAGACTACTTTGTTGGAAGCCTCAGCCTGGCCATTAGCTTGAGGATACGCCGGTGTAGAGTTGTAGAATTCTATCATGAATTCTTTGCAAAAGCCCTTCAAGATTTTTCTATCAAACTAAGTAACATTGTCAGATATTAGAGCCTTGGGTATTCCAAACCGGGTTATAATGTTTTTCCAGACAAACTTCTTGACGTCCTTTTCTTTTATGGATGCGAGTGTTTCTACTTCTACCCATTTTGTGAAGTAGTCTGTTTTTTGAGAAGAAAGAACTTTTACTGTTGCACATGCGGTTGGGAGTGGTCCTACTATATCCGGGCCCCATATTGCAAAGAACCAAATTTTGGTCAAGGTAAAGCTCTTTGGTGGGTTGATGTATTTGATATGTAAATTTCTAACATTTCTCACACTTCTTAGCGTATTTCTTTATACCTTTAGAATGCGACCACCAATACCCTTGTTGAAATTGCTTGGTAGGCGTGATCTTCCTCCTGGTGGCCCATAAACACCTTATGTATTTCGAACAAAAATGCCTCGACCTTCTTTGGGATGGACACACTTCAAGTAAGGTCGGTGAAGAATTTTGTACAATGCTAGCGATGGGGAGAGCCAAAATCGCTGTAACTTTGCTCTAATTTTGTTGTCTTCCTTCTTTTCTCTAGGTAAGATGCCATTTTTAAAAAGACTACGATGGGATCCATCCGGGAAGGACCTAGATTGGCCTGACATGCTTGGCTTCGACTCTTTAATACTTGGCACAGGTAGGAAGTTGATTAACAATGGGTGTGGGATAGATGTATTTGCCATTAATGCAAAAGCGGCTAGCTCCTCGCTTTACTATTTCCCTCTCGACCGATTTGCTCTATCGAACCACTTCAAACTTCATGATCTCCTTCTGACCAACTCTTGATACTTGGCCATTCTATCATCCTTTGCTTCATAGTCGCCGAAATTTGGTTGACTACCGGTTAGAATCCTTGTATACCATCGGCTTGGTTGCCTTCATGCGAAATGCCGACTTTAAACTTCGTTAATAATGCTTTATACTCTGCCTCATTGTTGGATCTTTGGAAAGCCAAGGTTATTTGCATGTTCAATTGTTGAGCCATCTGGCGAATAAGGACTATGCCAAGTCTGCCGTGCCTGTTGAATGCTCCATCCACGAAGAGTTTTCACATCTCTCCGACAAATAGCTTCCAGCAAGTGGAGGGATCTGATGATGTCTTGGGATCAAGGGTGTTGATCGTGCTTTCTTCTAAGTCATGGCCCATTATTAGGATTTGATCATCATCGTCTAACTGTCCTAGGACTTTACTTTTGGGTGAGTCCTTGTTGGTGGTACTGCGATTTGTTCTTACTTCCCTTTCTGCAGGGTTGAATGGTTTTCTATGCAGTTAAGCGTCTTACTTTGGGGGCTGCGTTATCCCTGAGGCACTTTCTTTTCTTTTTTTGGTTGCCTCGGTAAAGTTGATTGGGCAAACATGATAACTGTCTAGTGTGAACTCAGCTACAAAGTCTACCAAATCTTGGGCCTTTATCGCGGTTCTTGGCCAAAACTTAATGTCAAACTACCCTAACTCAACTGCCCATTTCAAAATTCGTCCAGAGAAATCCACCCTCTCAAACAAGGCTTTTAATGGGAAGGCTGTTAAAATAATCACAGTGTGGGCATGGAAGTAGTGTAATAATTTTCTTAAAGCCATCATTAAAGCTAAGGCCAACTTCTCCAATGGCAGGTACCTTGTTTCAACGCCCAGCAATGTCTTGCTAACATAAAAGATATACACGTGTTGTATTCTTTCAGCCCGTACCAACATTGCGCTAACTATATGCTGGGAAACCGCTAAGCATAAAAAGAGTTCCTCCCCTGGTACTGGGATTACCAATAACGGTGAGGAGGCCATGTATTCTTTCAGGCTTTCCAGAGTGCAATCGCTTTCGTCATCCCATAAACTTGGCCTTCAATGCGGAAGAAACGATCGACACCTATCTGACAACCGACTTATGAACGGTTTAGAGCAGCTGCAAAACCAGTGAGATGCTACACCTCCTTGACTGTATTAGGCCTTTCAAGATCTTGGATGGCTTTGATCTGAGATGGATCAGCTTCTATACCTCGGTTGGTCACTAGAAAGTCCAAGAATTTTCCAGACCCCACGCCGAATGCATACTTGGATGCGTTTAGTCGACTTAATGGGACTTCAAAATTTGAAACATCTCACATAGGTCCTTGAGATGGTCGCCCTCACTCTTACTTTTGACCACCATATCATTTATATAAGCTTCTATTGTTTTGCCTAACAATGGCTCAAACATTTTGGTGATCACCTGTTGGAATGTTGCCCCCGTATTTTTTAGGCCAAAAGGCATGACCTTGTAACAATATAATCCCCTGGGAGTTGTAAATGATGTGACCTCCTGGTCTGGTTTATACATAGCGATCTGATGGTAACTGCGATACGTATCAAGAAAGCTAAGTCGGTTATACCTTGCAATTAGGTCCACCAATTGGTTTATTAGTGGTAGAGGAAAAGCGTGTTTGGTATGCTTTGTTATTTTTTGTAGTCCATACAAACCACGCCATTCTTATTCTTTTCTTGTACCACTACCGTGTTGGAAATCCACCTAGGATAGTGTACTTCTCTGATTGCCCTTACTTCCAGCATGTTTCCCACTTCTTCCACCACTATCTCTGCATGGTGGAGTGCCAATCGGCGAGTTCGCTGTATAATTGGTCTGGCAGTTGGGTGTACATTGAGTTGATGACAGATGAAATTGGGGTCAATGCCAGTCATGTCATCTTTGCGTCGAGAACGCCGATGTTAGAGGTCAAAAATTCCATGATCTCTATCCTCTCGGTCTTTGGGCGAGGCAATGAACAAAAGAACTTCTCTGGGTTTTTCTTATCTATCCTTAACTTTACCAAGTCTTCCACTGCCTTTTGTTCAGCTGCTTTGCTGATGTCTGCGAATAGCTCGTTGCTTTCCAGCTCTTCTACCATTTGTACAAACCCTGTTGTAGCCTGGTTGCCGTTTACTGTAACGAAGCACTGTTTGGACATGATTTGGTCTCCTAAGACTTCTTCAATCATTCTGGTTTCGTTGGGGAACCATAACACCTAATGGTAGGTCGATGCCACCACTCGCACGACGTGCAACAATGCTCTTCCCAAGATTATGTTGTAAGTGGAAGAGACTTTCAATACCCAAAATTTCACTTGTTTTGTCATCATTGCTGCCTTGACTGGCAAATTTATGTTGCCAACCAGCCATTCTGGCATTGAGTTGAAGCCGACTAGGAGAGATGTTGCGGGTGCTAAGTCTTTGTCCTCTAATTTTAGTTGTTTGAAGGTCTCGTAGTACATTATCTCGCATGAGCTCCCTTGGTCGATTAGGATCCGTTTGATGTTGAAATTCTTGACACGCAGAGTAACCACTAGTGCGTCGTTGTGAGGGCTTTGTAACCTTGCTAAGTCTTTGTCGAGAAAAGGTGATAGCGTTCGTTGCCTCCGTTTTCTCCTTTTTCACGGTCGATTGTGCACTTAGTACATCTCTCATGCTTAGCCTTTTGATCATCCTCTGAATTCACATACTCATTCAAGTGTGATAATCCATGTATTACATTGATTATGCCTTCTGGCGGACCGTCGGCCAGGCATTCCATTCGGTCTATTGCGGTCTTAGGGGGCTGGTTGTGTTCCCCCTTCAATGTATTGGTCCAGGTGGCCTGTGGCCACTAACTCCTCCAAATGTTGCCTTAATGGTGTACAATTTTCAGTTCGGTGCCCCTTTTCATCATGGAAGGTGCAACAGCACCTATCATCATAGCCCCTCTATGCTTCTCCCAACTTGGCTGGCCACCGAACGAAGGGTTCATCGCGTATCTCCCTAAAAATCTGGTAGATAGGTTTATCTAGTGGTGATGGCGGTCTTGGACTCTCAACTTCCTTACTGCACAGGGGTCCTCTCTGTTGGCTCGTCTACCTCACCCATTTTGCTCGGTTGTTCTTCTTGCCGTAGTGTTAACTTTTGCCGTGGGTTTTTATACGACATATTTGTTGTGCCGCTTTTTGCTTTGGTGGCGTTACATCTTCTTCTAGGATGTGTTAATGCACTCTTTCAATTAGGACCTCGATTGGGAGGGTGGCGTCATCGTTATTGAATCTCTTCATTTATTGCTAGCCAAACCTCGTTTGTCTTGTGCAATAGCTTGGTTTATGGGGTAATCTCTAATACGATTAAAGTCTCCCAATACTAGTTATTTTAAGACCTCAATGTTTCCTTCTACTTTATGTCTATGGAGAGAAGGTAGTCAATCTCTACTAAGCGTCTTGGTGTTCATTTGAATACGGTCACAAATGCCTTTGCTAGTTCTGCCCAGGAAGCTTTGCTACCTTCTACCCACCTTTCAAAGCATGTCAAACCAGGTCTTCTAAATTTGGAAGGAAGCAGGATACACATTAGAGCCTTGTTTTGCCGATACCTGACCATAACTTTGGCGAAAGTGGCGAAAGTGCATATAAGTCGACTTCCCCTCATAAGTAGTGGATTTGGGCTAGTGGAAGCTTGAGGGTAATGGTGTATTCTCTATTGTTGGAACAAAGCGAGCTCTACAACCTACGCTAGCAGCTTTGTCTGCTGGTTCGTAGGCAAGGCGTGGTTCTGGCATTCCAACCTCGACACTCCCATGTGTTCTAGTAGCCACCCGTTACAGCGCTGAGACTCTACAGGGCTCGCGAGCCTGAGTGTCTTCTCTTTTTTGAGCCCTTTCCTGTAGTACTGTACGCAAGTCTGCCGACCTAGGTAACTCTGTGTGCCTAGATGTCGTTTGGTGCAAATGCGAGGGCCGATAACTGCTTCCCTTCGTATAAGACCTTTCAGTCCTCGTTTTCCGGACACAGGTAATGAGTCTGAAGTCCTTGATTCGGTGTCACCTATCATGAGGCTTCTACTTTCAACTTGTGACGGTGTGACTTGCCTATCACAATCTTCTGAGTGGTAAGAGTGTATGTTGTTTTTGCGCTTCTCTTCTGTTGCCAACGCTTTGCCTTTTATCTGGCGCTTCATCATCTCCATGTCTGCTGCCATCCTCTGTATTAATTCATCTTGCTCCCTTACGTGATCCTCAAGAACATGAGGATCCATCCTCCACCTCTGTCTGTCAGGGCTTTGAAAGCGACAAAGGCTTAGGCCCTGTCTTTCTCGTGTGTCTCTCCATGGGTTCCATCGCTAGAGATCTAATTCTGCCATAGGTGGGATACAAGGTAAACCGTGCCTCCGCCCATTTCGAGGTCTACCCATCAATATCGAGAATGTGAGAAGTCTTCGTTGTGCGCCATAGGCGCAACTAAAAGGAAACTCAATCAAAGGTTTGTTATTTGCGTGATTTCCTGAGGCGCCAATTGTACGAACACATAAATAATCTTCTTGTATAATCCTGTTAATCAAGTTTGCACTCCTCCAAACGTCGTTGCTTTGCTACCTGAAAACACAAACGTGAGCTAGCCAGCGGGCGTGTATCGGAAACCTCTCCGATGCCTAAGTCAGCGAATAGACAATAGGCACAAAAGCTCTGTGTAATTGAGAGTCAGAATCGTGATACCTGTATGTAGATCTATCATGAGCTTTTGTAGATTCTGCCTTGCACAATCCTAGTAAAACTCCAACTCTTTGTATAAGAGTTCTCCTAGAAATCACACTCACAAGGATAATGCCCATCCTGACAACACCTTACTCGCTGCTAACCGAGTGAGATAGTTTTTACCTCAGCTAAGTTGGTGCGGTTTTAACCAAGCTAGCATGTCTCTACTGTGCTCTCAACAGAGTAATGATGTAGACAGCGTTCGGCCGAGCTAAACTTAGTTCGGCCCTCGCCACTGATGCGTACCTCAGTTGGCTACGAGGCTTCCTTTCGGACAGTTAAGTTGAAGCCTCAGCAACATAGCCGACCGTATCAATGTCAGTCTGCCCAAAACTGAGCTACCAAAGTCCCTACTACGGCCCATAACCCGGTTCTTAGCGCGGCTCAATTTATCTACATAAATTACCTTCTCAATTGCCCCTTAATTCCATCTGCAAAGCATAAATGGGATTATCGACTTCCAACCGAGCTATCCAAGTCCAACCCTGCTGAAATAACGATTTCAGTCGCAGGGCTAACTTCTTTCGGCTTCTTGGAATGCGCGCTAGTCGCCTGACTGTCATCCTATAGTCGACATAAATTACCCTCTAACTTCTCGATAGTTGACATGATTATCTCAAGATTTTAAATTATTATTTTATTTTTTCCCATTAAGGAGACATCTTCTCAAAATGTGGTTTGGTACAAATTCTTTGGAATATTTCAAGTAATGATAGTCCAAATAACTATTTAAAATCCTAGGCCTTGTTTGGTTTAATTTTAAAAATAATTTTTAAGCGCTCAAAATCTAAAAATTGTTTAGTTTACAATTTTCTTAAAAATATTTTTAATCATTTTTTTAAGGGAGAATTACTGCCCAATGGGGGTAGTAGATCAGAAACCCAAATTAGTAGGAGAATACTACAATTTACCAAAGCATTGGACAATTGAAACTTTATTAGAAAAACATGGGAATCTTATATTATAAATAAAGTGACATCGTTTTCCCTATTCTTTCCCTTTCACTCTGTTCACTCACTACAACAAAATTAACTATTTACGGCATCACGTTTACGGCATGCATCAAATGCATGTCGTAGTTAGTACATTCTACGACATGTTTTTTTTGCAAGCTGTTAATGTTTTGTTAATAACAACATATATTCCATGTAAGTTGTTAATTCATTTGTTTTTACGACTTACAAAAATATGTCGTAAAATAGTTGCATTTAAGACGACATATATTTCATGTTGTAAAATATTATAATTTTACACGACATGCTAATGAATGTCGTGAAAACTTCTACCAAAAAATAAAAAAAATTCAATCCGATTTTTTTGACATGCAAAAATATATATAAAAATATATATTTTAACAACATACAAAAATATGTTATAAAATATTTGCATAAGACAACATACATTTTATGTGTAAAATATTAAATTTTATATTTTTTGAATTTAGTGATTTTTTAGAAAATTAAAAAATATTTTCCTTCTAAGTATATTTAGATTATTTGAATTTAAAAAGTAAAAAAAATATTTAAAACTTCATACACTCCCTCTCATTTTATATCTATACCTGTTTTTGTCTCAAACTCTCTCATTCTCTAGAGAAATTATATTTTAATTATAAATAATAACAAAAATTCTACATGTTTTTAAATATTTATAAATTTCTAGTAAATATGAGAAATTTTTATTTTTGTTTTCCAATAAACTAGATATTCTAGTTATAATCTAGAATTTTTTACTACAAAAATAATTTATAAATTTATACTTAAATCTTTTTGTCTAAAATTTTCTACTTCAAATTTTTTTATTTATTAATATTGTTAAAGTTACACATTCTTAGCATTCTAGATTTGTTTTTCTTTGTTTTTTCTTTTTCACTAGCACCACCAACTCGCCCTTGATCACTCTCGATATCTTCCGAGCTTGGCATTTGATTCTAATTCCAAGCTTAGAGTTCGATTCAATTCTAAGCCCTTCCGCAGTTTGATTTTCTTTGTGAGTTTCTAGCTTATTCAGTTTCTATTTGATTAATTAGGTATATATTGTTTGCTTGCATACCTATTTTTTAGGTTTCTATTCGATCAATTAGGTGAGAGCCTTGAATTACATCCCTTATTCGATTAATTTAGTTTCTCCTCTCTTATCTCTTTTTTATTTTGATTTTAATTTTAATTTCTAGAGTTTTTGATTTTTTGATTTTTAGGGTTCTCATCTCTCATCTCTCTTTGATTTTTGATTTGATTTTGAATCATTTTCTCCATTTGATTAATTTGGTTTATATTGTTGCTTGCATATCTATTTTTTCAGTTTCTATTCGATTAATTCAGTGTTTGCATATCAACTTAGAGTTTGGGAATATGAGATCCTTGAATTACATCCCTTATTCAAATATGCATGAAAAAATAGAGCAGCACTTTAGTGAATTTATTTGATTAATTCAGTTTCTCCTCTCTCATCTCTCTTTGATTTTGATTTTGATTTTGATTTCTTGGGTTTCCACTTCAATGATTGCTCATTTTGTTTGCAGCTCATACACATCTCTAAACAAAAGTGTTTCCACCTCAATGGTTATCCCAACTATGTGTCGGTGCTAATTGATGTCACCTACAAGTGGAGGTTTTCATAGTTTCAACATGAGTGCTCAAGCACTTGAGGCGAATCATTAGCATGGTAAAACTAGAATTGACTGTGTAATTGCAGCACTACATTGTTTATGGGACATGACAAATTGTGTAAGGAAATCTGGTCACCTCAAAATAGTAAGAAATCACTGCATTTTGTCTAATAGCATTTTAGGCCATTAATTACAACCATTTATCTCTAAAAAATTAAATTGTTTCATTTCATGCATTGATGCCCGGCATGTATTTGGTATGCATTTCATAGCTAGATCTGTTTGGATTATTTGTGTCTTAAGATGCGGGGTAATGTATCTTGATTTGTCTCTCAAATGGGTAGCACATTGACTCTACTCCTTTAGGGGATCATTATCGGTTGCTTCAACTTTTTCTTCTCCTTTGTCTTTTCCTTTTTCTTAGATGAAAAAATATCATCAATAGATATCCAAGTCAAGAACTCTAGTTGTGTTTTAGAGATTGCTTCCTTTTGAAATTTGGAAGTTGGCTTCTGAGTTGCCAAAAATTCTGAGCTTGTGAGGAAAAAAGAAAAAGAAAATCTATTGGGTATGTAGTTAAGAGGTACTTGTTGGAGAATGTCAAGAACTCTGGTTGTTATGTAATTAATTTTATTTTAATTTTCTAATTTAACAATGAATTATGTTGATGAATATTATAGTTTTCCATGCCATCTGCTCTATGCATCTAGTGCTAGACATTTAGAGCATAAAGTGTCTTGGCCTTTTGTTTTGTTTTTTGTTAGTTTGTTTGTTTTCTGGAGTTTTTTGTTTTAACAATGAATTTTGTGCATATCTCGGGCAAAAGAAATTTTGACTATAAGAATGAAACAAATAAAAAAGAATGAGTTTGTTATTTTTATTTGTTTCTCTTTTTTGCTTTTTGGTTTTTGGTGCCTCATAATTTGTGAATATTATTGATATGTTATTAGCTTTATGTGTTGTTGTTTTTACTAGAGTCACTTAGAACTAGAAACATACTTCTTGTGGTGAAGTCCGGTGTTTGATCTTGTGATTATTGGCCACGAGTAATTCAATATGCAATGTTACTACGTGGCATGTTTATCGCTGTGCTAATTCTAGGAAAATAGTTTTTGTTTAGGATCATGGAAACCGAATTTAGGGTCTCTGGCGAGAAAAAAGAATCTTCTATTATGTGAATGAACTCCAATAGAATATGAATTACTTCCTTGATCGGCGGGTATAATGTTGTTTTGGAAACATATGATCAAATGAATTGTAGAATGCAAAAAGGGTTTATAAAGCGAATATTTAGGCATTTTGTTGATATGTTTGAACTCAAACCTTTATTATGTTTCTATGTTTGAATTTATTGGTTGGGGTGGATTTGGTCTTAGTATTAACAATTCTGCTTGATCAAACATGTTTTACCCTTATATCTCGGTTTGAAATAAATATAGATTTGGCCTTGATTCAACAAACCTGCGTGAATTATGTAATTATATCTATTTTTTCTAGATTTAG